>PVJA010010259.1:0-19967 GCA_004027025.1 Myocastor coypus
TTTTTTTTTTTTTTTTTTTTTAAGGTGCTGGGGCATGTAGTATTGTTTTGCATCCTTTCACTTTTAGCCTATGAATTTCTTTATGAGTTAGGTGTCTTTCTTGTATACAACATACTTTTGGCTTTGCTTCCTTATCCACTGTGTCAGTCTATTTCTTTTAGTTGGAGAATTGAGTCCATTTACATTGATGCTTATAATTGAAATATGTTGACTTATGACTGACATGATGTTTACTTACTAGTGTCTACCTCTTTTTCTCCTGTGTTTAATTGAGTAGCCTATTTGGTGAGATCTTTCTGTTCTCATTTCTTGAGTTTGAGTCATTTTGGTCCCTCTCTAAAATGTTTTTTAGTATTCTGTGTAGGTTTTGACATCATGAAATTCTTTAGTTGCTCCTTGGTATGGAAGGATTTCACTTCTCCCTCATACTTGAAATGTTTTACAGGGTATAGCAGTCTGGGCTGGAAATTGTTTTCATGGAGGACTTGAAGCAGTCTGCTCCATGATCTTCTTGACTTCATCATCTGTGAAGAGAATTCTACCATTATTCTGATGGATTTTCCTTTAAATGGAATCTGTTTCTTTTCTCTAGAAGCTTTTAGTACATTATTCTTCTGCTAGATTTCAGGTATCTTGGCTACTAAATGTCTGAGTTGATGATACTTGGAGTTCTGTATGCTTCAGTTACTAAATTTGCGATTGTTTTCTCATCTTTGGCACATTTTCTGCTATTACTTCTGCCAATGTACTTTTTATATTCCTGATATTGACTCCATCTCTCTTACTGATTCCTATTAATCTAATCTTATTCACTTTTGCATCATGTTGCAGATGTTGAATTATTTTTTCCTGCATCCTAGTTGTTCTCAAGAGATACTTTCTTACCTTTTCACTAGCTGTGACTGTGTCTTCAAGATCTGAAACTCTATCTTCACTTTTGTTCATATGCTATTGCCAACTTGTAATTGAGATTTTATTTTCTTGTATATCTCCTTGAAACTGTTTCATGCAATCTATTTCTTTCCAATATTGCTCAATCAGGGCATGCATCATTTTTCAATTCTCCTCTAATTTTTTGTCAATATCTTCTTTCATAAAATTTATGGCTTCCACTGTAGTTATCCTTTCTTACTCTACTTCAGAGATTTTATTTGCTTTGGTCTCCTCTCTACCTATCTGCTGTTATTCCTCTACTTTAGATGCTATTCATTTAGAGATTTTCTTCTTTTTTACTTCAGGTGTTATTTCTGTCATGATTTTCTCTATATATTTCTGCAGTTGTTTTTCCACTTCAGATTCTATTAATTCACATATTTCTTTTTTATTTCAGATGTTATGTCTCATCTTAGTTCCCCTACACATTTCTCTACTTGTGTATCTACCTCAGATGCTACCAATTCATAGATGTTGGCTGCTTGATTCCCATTTTCTTCCATAGTAGTATGTCTTGTATTTTTTCTTGGTGGGCTCTAGACATGAGTTTGCATCTTACTCCTTCTCTTTGTCTGTTTTTATGACATTTGGACTTTGGTGAAGCTATGCCATTGGGTCTGGATCCACCAATCTTGATCCTGTGCAAATATGGCTGGCTGGATCTTGCTGCTGTGCTCAGCTTCTTCCTGCTTTTGCTGGACACAGGCCTGGTCAGTCAGCATTGGTGGGCGGAAGCAGTGTTTAGGTGGCTGGGAGTGCTGAGGTACATGCAGAGAGGTCCTATCGAGGTGCAGGCCCATTCGGTCCACGTGATCATGCTGCGGCAGTGTTTCATTGGCTGGCGGGACTGGGTCACATGCTAGCAGAGAGGTCCTACCAGGGCACAGGCCTTTTACATCCATGCAGTCCTAGTTTTTAAGGCATCTCCACACTGATTTACATAATGGTTGCAACAGTATGCAATCCCTCCAATAATGCAGATGGGTTAGTTTTTCCCCACAGCCTCTCCAACATTTGTTGTCGGTTCGTTTCTTCCTGATATCCATTCTTTTTTTGCAATGAGATGGTATCTCTCTGATTTTTTAATTTGCATTTCACTAATGGAGAGCAATGTGGAGCATTCTTTAACAGCTTCTAGTATTTCTTCCTCTGAGAAGTGTGTGTTCATATTAGATGCCTATTTCTGGAATGAGCCTTTAAATTTGGGGGCCTTAATGTTTTTTTTAGTTCTTTATGAATTCCAGGTAGAAGACTTGTCTGAGGACTTGTTAGTTAAGATTTTTTCAAAATTTATGAGTTCTCTTCTCATTTTGTTAGTATTGTCTTTTGATATGCAAAAGCATCTCAGTAAGAGAAAATCCCAGTTATTAATTCTTTCACGTATTATACGTGCACTTTTATTTTTGTCTGTGTAATTCTTGCATACTCCAATGTCTTCAAGATTTCCTCCTACTTTGTCTTCCAGAAGATTTAGTGTTTCTGTTTTAGTATTTAGGTATTCAATTGATTTTAACTTTAGTTTGGTGCATGGTGATAGACCTGGGTCAAGTTTTACTTTCCAACATGTAGAGATCCAGTTTTACCAGCACCATATCTTCTTTCCTTTACTTTTTTTTTTTTTTTTTTTTTTTTTTTTTTTTTTTTTTTTTTTTTTTTTTTTTTTTTTTTTTGTGTGTGTGTGTGTGTGTGTGTGTAATGGCCAGATCAGCCTGCCCTGGGGTCTGGGCTGGTACAGCATGTAGTGCCAGGGATCAAACTGTGGTCCCTGCCTCTAATTTCCTAAGCAAGCACTTTAGATTGCTAAGCCATCTCGTGGGCCACATCCAGCACTATTTTTTAAAGAGGCTGTTTCCTTCAAGTAAACTTGCTTGTCCCCTTTGTTGAAGATAAGGTGGCTGAGTATTTGTACTTGCTCTGCATCTTGCAATTGACTTCATTGTTCCTCAGGTCTGTTTTTCCAATACATTGCTGATTTTATCACAATAATTTTGTAGTATAGTTTTATGTCTGAAAATGTAATGTGTCCTATCTTGTCTTTGTTGTCCAGGATTGCCTCTTGTATTCTTAGTCTTTTCTGGTCCAAAATAAATTTTTAAAATGATTTCTCTAGGTCTGTGAGATATGTTAGTGGTATTTTTTTGTTTGCTTGTTTTTATTTATAATTTTTTGGGGCTGGGGATAATTTTGGGGAAATCTACTGGCCTCTCACCTTTTTATTTATTTTTAGTACTTTTTACAATAGTTAATACATTGCATAATGTTGTCTTTGTCATAGTTTTTCAGAGCATAAAATTCAGACATGATTTCTTGCCCAAACATCCTTGGTACATAACTTTCTTTTTATTGCACAAAGAGATATTAGCTGCTTATATAGTCCAATGGTCCATAACAGTAGTGAAATATCAGCTCATCTGGCATTATCAGAGGCTGTTGACTTGAGCATTTTACAAATCAGCATATTAATGTGGCTTTCATTTTTATATACCTCATGGTTAGACCTTTCTGCTGGATGGTTATTACCAAGATAAAGCAAGATCTATGTTATAAAAATATGTAACTTCTGTATTTGACAAGGTCATCAGGTCCCCTCAGGGTTTAACCTGAAACCAGGTACTGCTGTTTGTATCAGCCAGCTGGATGAATCATGGCCATTGCTTGGCAATTTTTCTCTTTGGTATTTTGATCGTGGTTACATTAAATCTGTATAACAATTTTAGGAGTATGGTCATCTTCACAATGTTGTTTCTTCCTAATCAGGAGCAGGGAATACCTTTCCTCCTTGTGAAATGTTATATGATCTCTTTTTCAGAGTAATACAGTTTTCATTGAATAAATCTTTTACTTCTTTGCTTACACTAATTCTAAATTATTTCATATTTCATGGTGCTATTGTAAAAGTTATTGTTTCTCTAGTTTCCCTCTCAATGTGTTTGTTATCTGTGTAGAGCAACTCTACTGACTTTTCTGTGTTGACTTTATGCCCTGCTATGCTACTGAAATTGCATATTAATTCGAGGAGCTTCTTAGTGGAGTGTCTTGGGTCTTCCAAGTAGAGTATAATATTGTCAGCAAAAAATGATAAGTTTTTTTTTTCTTTTCCTATTCCTATTCCTTTTATTTATCTCCCTTGTCTAATGTGTTGAGCTAATGATTCCAGAACTATATTGAATGGAGTGGTGATAGAGTACATCCTTGTCTTGTACCAGATCTCATAGTAAAATACTTCAGTTTTTTTTGCCATTTAGAATTATGTTAGCCACTGGATTGTTATTGCTGGATTTTATCAGATTGAGGCAGAGGCCATCTATTCTAATTTTGTGTAGGAATTCAAACATGAATGAGTGCTGGACTTTGTGAAAATTCATTTCTGCATCAATTGCGATGATCATGTCGTTTTTGGATTTGGTTCTATTGAAATAATGTATTACATTTACAGATTTGCATATGTTGAGTCATCTTTTCCACCCTACAATGAGTTGAATCTTACCTGATCGTGGTATATAATCTTTTTAATGATTTGCTTTTTTCTATTTGTGAGGATTTTGTTGAGAAATTTTGCATTTATGTTCCTGAGAGAAATTAGCTTGTAGTTCTCTTTTTTAGTTGCATCTTCCTCTGGCTTTGGTATCAGTATAATACCTGCGTCCAGGAATGTTTTTAGGAAGATTTTTACTTTTCCATTTCATTAAAGAGTTTGAGGAGTATTAAGATTATATATTATATAAATTTCATGTAGAATTCAGCAGTGAATCCATCAGGACTTGGACTTTTCTTTGTCAGTAGTTATTATTAGTATTATTACATTTTGTATTTAATTGGCTGCTATTAGGTTATTGAGTGTTTTTATATCTGCTTGATTCAGTTTTGGTAATTTGTACCTTTCTAGGAAGCTGTCCATTTCCTCTGTTTCTTCATTTCTGTGACAGCAAAGATTCTCAAAGTAGCTATTTATGATCTTCTGAATCTTCACTGGGTCTGTGGTAACTGTGCATTTTCATTATTTATTGCTTGAATTTGAGTTATTTTTTCCTCTTTTAGATTAGTTTAGCTAGGTGTTTATGAATTTTATTTAATTTTTGAAAGAAACAGCTTTTTTATTCATTAATTTTTTGTATTGTTTTCTTCATATCATTTGAATTAATTTCTGCTCTAATCTTTATAAGTTCCTCCCATCTTTGGGCTTTGAGTTTGGTTTAGTCTTCCTTTTCTAGATGATCATCATGCAGCAGTAGAATATTTATTTGTCCTGTTCTATTTTCTTAACGTGTGAGTTCACAGCTATAAATTTCTCTCTAAGAACTACTTCCATTGCATCCCATAAATTCTGATAAGTTGTGTGAATTTTACTAAATTGTAGATATTGTTTAATTTCTTGTTTAATTTCATCTGTAAATTATTGGTTATTGAGGAGGGTGTTGTTTAATATCAGTGCATATCTAGTGGTTTGGAGGCTTCTTTTTTCATTTATTCCCAGTTTCTTTGCATTGTGGTCAGAGAATATGCATAGGATAATTTCTCTTTCCTTGCACATACTTAAGCATGACCTGTGGAGTATCATGTGGTATATTTTAGAAAATGTCCCATGTGCAGCTCAAATAGTGTTTATTCAGAAGTAGCGGGGTAGAACTGTATGTGTCCACTAAGTCCATTTGTTCCTAGTACTGATTCAGTTCTGTTACTTTGCTAAATTTTTGTCAGCTTGACCTATCTTTTTGGGATATGGAGATGTTAGGGTCTCCTGTTAGGATTGTGATATTGGATATGAGATTTTTTTTCATGTCCATTAAGATTTGTATTATCTAGCTAGGTACTCCTGTATTGGGTGTGTACATATTTTTGTCTGTTATCTCTTCCTGTTGAATTTCCCCCCTAAATAGAATGTAGTAGCCTTCTTTATCTCCTTTATTGTTCTTGGTTTGAAGTTGTGGATTGCTTCCCCTGATTTTTTTTTCTGAGTATTTAGTACTGTTTGCCATCCTTTGATTTTCAGTCTATACATTTCTTTATGACTTACGTGTGTTTCTTATATACCGTATATTGTTGGGTTTTGCTTCTTAATCCACTGTGCCAGACTATTTTTTAATTGGTGAATTGAGATCATTTACATTGATGGTTATAATTGAGATGTATTGACTTATGCTTACCATGTTATTTATCTAGTCTTGGTTACCACTGTAACCAACATCTCCTGTTTTTGATTGTCTGCTCTTTGAGGTATATTTTCTCCATTTTTAATATGTTATTTTTGTGCTTGATTTATGGAATCTTGACATTATATGTCTGAAGGTGTTTCTAATTAGGTTGGTGCTATTTGGAGTTCCATATGCTACAGTTATCTGAATCCCAACGTGTTAATCCATATTTGGCAAGATTTCTGTATTACTTCTGCCCATATTCTTAACTAGGAATTGGTATTTTCCATAAATCATTGATGTTCTAATAAATCTCTGTCGAATGTGATAAGAGCAGTTACACATTTTTACACAGATGTTTAGAAATATAAGCATGTATCAAATTTTAGTCTGTCCATCCTTTGGCATTTTTTCTATTCTCTTGCTCTCACTTGATAACTTTTTTTATTTTCTTGTAAACAAACCATTTACTTGTGAGAGAGTATAACAGTCACTGAAATTCTGATCTGGTTTCCTCTGTTCTATTCTGGAGTTGTCTTTTTCCTTCAAGTACTATTAATTCAGAGATCTCTTTTTCACTTCCGAGATTATTTCTGATCTGATTTCCTGTATATCTATTTGCAGATTTATTTTTTTACTTCAGATGCTATTAATTTTGAGGTTTCTTTTCTTATTTCACAGATTATTTCTGATCTGATTTCCTCTACACATTTTTGCAGTTGTTTCTTTACTTCATACACTATTAATTCAGATGCTTCAGCTGTGTGATTCCCATTTTCTTCTATGCTGGTGTCTCTTACATTTTTTCTGGGTGGGCATGGGCCCTGAGATTGCATTTTGCACTTTCTTGTTGTCATTTTGTGTAGCCCTCTCCTCTAAACCTTAGTGTAGAGGTTTGTGCAATTATACCTTTAGCAAATTTCTTACCCAAAAGATATTACATATTTGAAGTAGTTATACTTTTGTGTTTACACAAGTACAGTTAGGAACACTAATATTACGTAGAGAGTTTTAGTAGTTGACACACTTTTGTAACTAATGATTTTGTCTTTTATGCAGTAAGAGCAAACATTTTGTCTGTGTAACTAAGCAGATATTAAATTGGGGGGTGGGTTTGTATTTAATTTAGTTCACTTAAATTCATTCTGATTACCTCCCCTGACATACCAGGGGTTTTCTAGGCAGGTTAGTTCACCCAGTTACCCGTTGCTCCTCTATAGATCAAGAGTAAAAGAGGGAAGACACTCCCATAGATCTGGGTCCAGCAAAATGTCTCAGCTTACTGGGTTCACATCTACACAGTTTGGACACATCCAGATGTGTTGGGTCTGGCTGCTGTTTTCAGCTTATTCCTGCTATAGCCTGTGGGAATGTACCCCACATATAAGCCAGGCCTCGGATGTGTCTGAACGAGATCAGCTGGTGGGCATGGAGCAGGAAGTCTCACACAGGCCTGGCCTGAGATTACTCTGGAGCAGACTGGGAGCGCTGGGAGTAGGGTGGGGTGGGGGAAGAGGTGGTAACTTTCATGCAAGCATGACAATTTGTATTATTCACCTTTGCTTTGCTTCTCTGAAGTGCTTAAGTGTATTTTTCTGACCTACTGCTAAAGAAAGAACTAGTGAATTATTTCTGGCATGATTTCCAGTACCTGGGAAAAGTTCACCCAGTGCATTTCTTTCTGATACATACTCAGAGTCTTTGGTTTTTGTTTCTGTGTTTCCTTGTTTTGTTTTGTTTTTTTTTTTCCTACATGAAATGCCTAAAAGCTAATTTCTTGTATGGCTGATCACAGCTAAATGCTCAACTATAAAATATCAACTTTGTTAACTTATTCACATCCAGCTTCAGTGATGGAAATTTCCTCTCAAAGTTGAATTCTGCACAACATGTTAAATGACTGATTTCTGTGAATTCTGGAGTGGATGCAAAATCAAGAATACTATTTTTTATGGGAAAAGGATGACGTAAAATCTACAACTTGTTGTCTAACCCCAAACAGTATCCATAGAACAGACACATTTCTCTTCAGCACATCTATGACTCTCTAAGCCATCAGGCAACAAGGACAAATTGATGCTCATATTTTTATTTCTATGAAATAATAAGCAACAGGAAAACCACCTATTATATCTCTCAGTTCATTCTTTTATCTTCACATCCTAAAAAACATCACTTTAGGTTCTGGATGTCAATTTACACACTAATTTCTAATTAAAAAGCTTTTAATGGATTGACTTGTTGCTTATCATTAGTAAAATTTCAGTGAAAAGATTTTTTTAATTTATTATTTTCTTATTTTTTTTCTTGTTTCAGAACTTTTGTTTGTTTATTTATTTATTTTTATGGCCACTCATCCTGCCCTGAGGGCTGGTCTGGTGCAGCATGTGGTGCCGGGGATCGAACCATTGTCTCTGCAGCTGCCCAGGATTTCCTAAGCAGGAGCTTTAGACCACTGAGCCATCCTGCCGCGCCCCATCAGTGAAAATATATTTATAAACATCATAGACACTATAGACTATTCTAAAGTAGAGCTGTCATGAAAATTCTTTTTGTTTTATAATTCTTGAATATATTTATAAGGTGACTATATTTATAAGACATATAATCTACATGAAAATGCTTTAGATTAATTATAAATTTCTAGGATAAATTTTAATGACATGAATTACAAAAAATATATATTGGGATTCACTGCAGAGCATACTGATTATATCCCTCCTGGGGAGGGAAAATATGCAGATAATGCAACTGAATTGTTCTCATTTATTCTCCTGCCTTTCCGTCTCCCACTTTCCTTCATCTGTTGGGTTTAAAATAAATGTTGTACAGGTTACTACATTAGAAACACAAATTTTTATAATAAACCTTTGGAATATTTTAAGAAAAAATCTTTGCTCCATAGAAGTGTAGCTTTGTTCAATTTCTATAGCTCATATATCCATTAATCTATTTATCTATCAATTTAATATTACATATAGAAGATAGATAGATAGATAGATAGATAGATAGATAGATAGATAGATAGACAGACAGACAGATAGAGACAGAGACACAGAGAGGAACAGAGAGAAATAGAAAGACAGAAAGACTGAGACAAAGAGATAGCATATCCAGTTAAATTTAGAGACTACTATGTTACAGTAATATTAGCCTAACAGGAAAAGTGTGGCCAAAATATATTTATGTACTATTTATTTATGCTTTATAGTGTTTTCTTTCCTTTGAATCTTATTTGTTGACAAAGCTCAATCTCAATATGATATAGGTGCAGAAATATCTTGTGTAAAATTATTACAATACAAATGTCACGGAAGAAAAAAGGCAATGCTTTTAAAATTTTAAATTGCAAATATTTAAGAATTTGGCTAATTTATTGTAATTGCTAGATCTAGTGTTCAAGTCCACCTCATCTGTTATATTCTCTTTTGAGAAATAAGTAACTTACAAGATTTAGTGTGTAGCTATGTGTTTTGCGTAAAGATTCAGACATTTTATGTAAGAAAAATGCAAACCTAAATTTCATTCTCTTAACTTTTTTAAAAGTAAAACTTAGATTAAATGCTGCACATAATTTAATTTTATGTGAGGAAAGAAAATCTGAAGAAGCAGCATATGGCCACCTTATAATGCAGATTCGCTGGCACAAATTTAAAGGAATGCTCAACATACATAATGAATTTAAGCAATTTCTTAAGCTTAGTAGCCATGAATATTCTCAGTGCTATTATAATTAGAAAGTTTCCTGGCAACACTACATAAGATTAATTTGTTAGTCTTTTGAGAGAATTCCCTTATTAAGTCATTTTAGTTGACATATACCTTTGTAAAACTTCTAACCAGAATGAAGACCTCAGAGAGAAAAGAAAAGATATAAAGTAGTTGGGTTCCTGAAACTGAAATAGTATTAACCACTTAACTCAAAAGGTTTTTTTTTTTTTGCCTTTTTGAGACAGGGTCTCGCTATGCAGCTCAGGCTGGCCTTGAGCTCACTTTTGTAGCCCAGGCTGGTCTCGAACTCGCACCGCTCCTCCTGCCTCAGCCTCCTGAGTGCTGGGATTACAGGTGTATGCCACCACGCCCGGCAGTATTTCTTTTTTTAACATGATAATTTTATTATACTTATAAAACATTTAAAGAGAATATATTACCTTTGGTTTTTTATATCATATTCTAAAATATTCAATGCATAAGATGTATAGGTCATACAATATTTTTTGTTGAATTATGGCTCAGTCTGTGTGGTCTACTTTGTTTTCATAAAGGATTTGTATGACTTACTTAAGAAACATAACAATCTTTAGACATTGTACTAGCAACATGAGGGTTTTACAACTTAGTTACCACTGATTCTAGAATTTTTCCTTTGACTTCCTGCCTGTTTGTAACTTTTTTTATATATCTAATAATATGATCATTTTACAGCCTTCTGTTTATTGTCAATTCCTCTGATGATTCTTATGAGGTTTTACGTATTCTCGTTTAACTCAGTGTTCATTTCTGTTTCATCAAGGTGCTCCATTTTGTTGCCCATATTTGTGTTACTTTGACAATTTCTTTGTATATAATCCCTTAATCATGCATCATTCATTTACAACCAGTAGTAACCCACTCCTAAAACTGCAGTCCTCCCAGCTAGCTACTTAAGTCTATTCAGCAATTCTAGTGACGCTGGTTTACTGGTCTATAGTGAAGGGCTGGGGCCATATGAACAGAGATAGAGATCTTAGTCTGTTTCTCTCCTTGAGGTGAGCACTAATTAGGATATATCAGCTGGATTGGCCTAGGAAAAGTCTGGCAGACCAGTAACACTCCCTCTGTATGCATCTGTAGGGCATGTCCACAGGAGGTCAGCATGTAGGGCAACAAACTTCAGAGCAAAGCCACCACTGTTGTGGGTGAAACTGTCAACTCTTTGGCTGATAATCCTTTCAGCCAAAATAATGACCACCGATTCTGTTCATACTGAGAACTCTGCATCATATCCCTGATTCATCTCCAGTTCCTGAAATAATGCCTAAAATAAGAGTAAGATATGGAATACATTGTTAAATAAGGAATAACAAAATAAAAGATCAAAACATGCTGGAGAAAGAGTGGGAAGAAAGAAATATAATAAAAGAACGGGAAAAATTTAGGAAGGAACTGGAGACCCTTGGTCGATTATGATAGTCTAGTCCCTAAATAAAATCCTAAATTTCAACATATTATTATTGCAATATGTATAATATCATTCCCAAGCTTCAACATGATTGCATATCCTTTAACGCTATGTCTAAGTTTAGGTAGTTATTCTTAAAAATTTGAAGATGTCCAAAAGTTTAATATCCATTTTGATTCTAAATGATATTATGGAAATCTTTTCTTGCTAGAAAATCAAGACAATGGAATTCTTTTAAGGCTGTTTGCAATTATTTTTATCTTTTTCAGTATCAGCTGAGACTTCTGGGTGGTTCACAAATGCAAGAGATCTGCAAACAACTGACTGGCAGGGACAGCATGATGACTTCCACAATTAAATTTCTAAATTTTACATTATCAAATAGACAGTCCGTGGTATAGAATTACTGATAAGTTCCCCAGCCATATATTGATCGTGGAGTCACAGGTATCTGTTCTGGTTCCTATTGTCACACACGAGGACTCTACTTCCCTTCTTACACTCTGTGTGTCCCCTCATACCCAGAATCACTTCTGTCTCCTCCCTGCTCAGTCAGCACCTGCTTCAGAAGTCAGGCTCTGTGGTCAAGTTGCTAAATCACTTCCCTCAATCGCTACCTATCCCAGAGTTACTAGACACTTGGAATATGGTCATGTACTTACTATAGTGATTAGAATTCGATGTATGACTAACTAATGCTTCTGTGATTCCCCTCAATACAGGTCATTCTAATAGCCATTTATATTTATGTGGTCTTATAAGGCTTAACTAAACAAAAATATGTTATCTGAACTTCTGAAAATTTCCTTAGGCAGCTAGACTTGTTCTATGAGTAGTAACAATCATTATTAATAAATTTAAAATACAAAACTGGTACAATGCTCTCGATATTGTATACACTAAAATTCAAAAAAATTAGAATTAGATTATCAAATACAATGAGGACATCTAAGTATAATTGAATTTCAGCTGAATCGTAATTAGTTTTCTTTTTAACATGAGCATGTGTCACAGTAGCATGGGACACTTTATTCTCTGGTTCTGGGGATTTAAATGAGGCTTTCGTATAGGCAGGTGGGCACTCTACTACCTCCCTACCTTCTCAGCTGTCTTTCAATAAGACATACTAAACAACTATGTATTCTTTATTTGAAATTCAAATTTTGTCAGTATTCTGTACTTTATGCATTAAATATGGTAAGTTTAACTTGATGCCATTTACCTTAACAACTATCCGATCAGTCCTCTGCCTTGGATTTTGTTATGGTTTGTTTATAGGTGTCCCCCCAAAGCCTCATGCTGTCATGGGGCAGCTTCTGGAACTTGCAATTGATTATTGTGGAAATGGGTGCTGCCTCTTCCCCAGGGGCAGGTGATTTGCATTTCAGTGTAAGGTAGGAAGAAAAAAGTTAGATGCTTGAGCAGCTGCTAACTCTCCCTGTGCTCTTGCTGTCTGCCTGCTGCCATGGAAGGTTGCCCTCTGTGCCAGTCTGCTTTGGAGCCAGATAATATGGACTAAAACCTCCAGTAACTGTGAGCTAAGTAAACCTTTCCTCCCCTTTTGAGTGTCTGGTGTTTGTCTGAGCAATGAGAGAAGAGTAACTAAGGCAGATTTGAACAATCCTGATTTGTTCTAAGTGAGGACAAGATACTGAAGCGAAAAGGCGAAACAATAGTCTTATTTTTGGCTTGGACCTTTACTAAGCATTTAAAAAAAATTACTTCAGGTATTTTTGGTTTTCTGCCACAAACTGCAAAGCTGTAGAATTATAAAGACTTAAAATCATAAAAAGGGAAAAGATCAGACTTTTTCCTTGTATAATAAAATAAGTTATTATATACTTTCTCTGTCTTTATGCATCTTAGCTATTACCATGCTATCATTTCATTTTACCAAAAATGGCATAAGTTAAAAATTTATACCTATTTTAAAAATTATGTAGGCAAAATATGCAGTTTCTACATTTTTACTAATCAGGATTGGAAGTTGAAAAGTTACCTTTATTTTATTATTTATTTATTTATTTATTTATTTATTTATTTATTGTCTTTTTGAGACAGGGTCTCGCTATGAAGTTGACGCTGGCCTTGAGTTCACTTTTGTAGCCCAGGCTGGGCTTGAACTCTCACCAATCCTCCTGCCTCAGCCTCCCAAGTGCTGGGATTACAGGCATGAGCCACTACGCCCAGCTGAAAAGTTACCTTTAGTAAACCTACTGATAAGTAAATCAAGTTAATGCAAAATGCATCTGCTTTTCATATTTATAAATTAAATATGTAAAATGATCATTCAATAACAAATATTAAACCCAGGCTTATGGAAGACTGATACACATTCATTATGAGCCCTGTGGATGCACTATAGTTGATAATACAGCCTGACTATTCAAATAACAGTGAAACAAAGGAATGAGCATTTCATGACTATCATCTTTAGTTAAATCATAATTATTTTTTAAATTAATCAAGTAGTTGTACCTAATACCTGAGATATTGTTCAAAAATAAAATATTTCCACAGGTTTCCTGATAAAATAGTGGACAAATAGTGCAACAAACACTTTCCAACCATTTTTTTTAATTTTTATTTTAACCACCTCTTGAAATTCGTAATTCTTTCACTGGCATCTATGTAACAAATTATGTGTTTCTTTAAATGTAAAAACAAAGAATCTCATTACCCAGAAAATGTTTCCCTACTGGGATTTAGTTTATGTCAGTTTATTTTATGAAAAATTCTATGCAGCTGAGACCACTAGGTAGCTTAGATGTGTCAGGCAGGACTATGCCATAATTCAAACCAATATGTGGATGGCATTAATGATACTATTAAATCCACAAATTAAAAGGGTATTGAAAATCCTAATTTTCACTTGAACTAAACTTTCAGTTTTAAGTCTCCACTACATGAGGACTGCAAACGACGTAGGTGTCAGAGTGAAAACTTCCCTAATTTTTGCCCTGGGATTTAAATTTATTATTTCGTCAATTATTTTTTTCTGAATTGCTTATTTTACTGTATTTATTTCTCGCATTGAAGCTACTATCTATTGCATACAATCACGTGAATTTTTCAAATTTTGAAAAATTTAAGACCATGGGAACACAGTGTGAAGGTAAAATTAATTAACTAAGGCGAAATCTTTAATATACAGCTTAAACTTCTAAAAAGATCAAAAGTTTTTATTATTTGATGTGATACCTCCATATACATGTACAAAGCAAAACTCTAAATCAAGCACATAAAAAACTTGCATTTGTATGGAGTTTTCTGTCTCCCTAAATCTTTCACAGGAGAATTAGTTCTTTTTGTGGGCAAAGTTAAATAAACCAAAAATGTAGAAATTAACTAATGCTTACTGTGTAACATTTTTCATTTTAATCATTTACTTTTTCTCCTTCTCAGCTTTTCTGCAATGTTGCTATGAAATCTGAAGCAAAAAATGCAAATGTAATTAATAAAGCTGATTTTTATTACTTGAGGATCTGCAGAAGCAGATTAATGAGAATATAATCATTTTCCTTGAACATTGGTTGGAATATACTTTTGTATTACAGACTGATCAGAAAATAATTTATATTCTTATACCACTGAAAAATTAACAATGTCCCATTAACACAGCTTCATAATATTTATTTATATAAATTAATCTACTTCTAAAATTGCAATTTTACACTTCACCTTTTGATAAAAGATATTTTATTTTATATGTGCATGTGACAGAATCCAATATTTACTTGCATGTGTACTTAATCATTTCATCTACTACATCACATAGCATAGTTTCATTCATAATCTAGATTGTACAGTGAATTATTTTGAAAAGATAAATGAATAAATTAGATTTTTTTCCATTATTCTTACATATAAATCATCATAGTTCTTACACCTTTGTAGTTGCTACAGAGCAACTACATATAAAGTACAAAATAAAGGAGTTTTACACTACTTTGAGATATATGTCAAATAGTTTCTATTCACAATGAAGAATCTGAACTCAAGAGTGTGTACAAATCTGCAATCCCAGCAATTTGGAAGGTTGAGTAGATTATCACAAGGTCAGGTTCATTCAATGAAAACTTAGCAATTTAGTGAGACATTGATTTGAAGTAAAAATTTATAAAAAAGGATCGAGTAAGTAGTGACAGTGCACCCTGAATACCAACTCCAAGACCAAAATGTGGAATTAGGTATTTTATATTTTATTAAGTTAATACAATTTTGTAATTTGATCAGTGCATACTTTTAATGAGACTTGTACTCTGTGCTATACATTTAAAGTAGTTTACAAAATTGTTACTTTTAACTAGTAAACACATAAGAATGTCATCAAAGAAACAAATGTATACATCCTGACATATTTTTGATAAAAGTAGGCTCATATGCCGTTACATTTTTCAAAGAACAATACAAAGTATGGTTAAAAACTAATGCAAAATTTAAAGTTCCATCTAAGAAAATGGAACTATTGTATTTCTTATATATCATTACAAAATTAAAATAAATGATATGACATGTTAAGTATGTTAACTAGTATTTTGAGTGCTTAGGTATTTTGTAACAACATAAGTTGATGCATATTTACAAATATCTATTTTGAAGCTATTCTATTAAATATGTGCTCTATAGTTTTCTTTGTATATTTTAAGTTATATTATGCTCATTTCCTTTTAGAAAAATAAAATATTTATCCAACATGGTCGGTCTCTCTCTCTCTCTCTCTCTCTCTCTCTCTCTCTCTCTCTCTCTCTCTTTCTCTCTCTCTTTTTCTGTACTAGAAATCAAATTCAGAACAATGTACTCAACAGGTTTCTGTGTAGCTGAGCTATATCCCTGGCATAAAATTATTTTAATTAATCAACATATGTACGTCAGACTGGCCAAATAGCGCAGCATATTAAGGCACCTGAAAGCAGGCACAGCGTCAGGAGGTTCATCCCACCCCTTGTGTCGGCCCACCTCCAGGGCGCACTGAGAGGGCCACTGAGAATGAGCACAGTGGCGAGTGTGAGTGCCTGTAATCCCAGCTCTTGGGAGGCTGTAAGCAGGCGGATCACTACGAGTCCACTCTAGTGAGAACCTGAACACCGTGAGGACCTTCTCCCCCCAAAAAATGTAACATCAATCTTATGAGTTTTTATAATTGATTGAATTACTTTTACTTCTGATATACAATTTTAATGTTCCATAATATGTTCCAGACTACAAACAACATTCATTTTCAACATTTTAGCAGGAAACTTATCTAGATTTTAAGGGCTAACTCTACACCTCATCTTTGTATCTATGGGGTGCAGTGATTTCTTAGTATATCTGATAGACTTATAATAATGAGTTTCACACAATTAATATGAACAATGGCATTATATTTATATCTAGAGAATTCTGAACTTAGAGGACAATATTAATTCAATACACAGATCTTAGCACCTAGATACACTGTTATATTTTTACATTGCCAAATGGAGGAGTTGAAACAATTACATGAGCGATTCATGCTAAAGAAATGATATGCTTAACTATAAAGAAGAATAAATAAACTCAAATCACTTATAGAAAAAGAGACATAAGTTTAGATACTATATGGTAGCTCAGATTTGAGTAAGGCAAGGTTAAAACTAAGAAGATAGTAAAGGACAGACAGCTGGAAACACAAAACATTTGCAAATGGGAAAGGGTCTAGGAGACCAAGGGAGAGGTGCAGGGTGAGCGTATGCCAAGTATAGGAAAACCTGATAACTTAAATGAACAGAAACATCGTGTGTCACAAACATGAATGATAGTAAAAAGAATGAAAATGGGGATAAGGAACCCAGAAGTAGAAGGAAGGATGTGGGTGGGAAGGGAATTAAAGAAAGAGATCAGCTGTACCACAAATGTGTATATGACCTCCCAAGATGATGTAAGCTTCATATACTGCAAACATGTACAAATAAATGAGAGAAATTATACTACTATTTCTTTACAAGTGACAAGTGTTATAAATCCTTTAAAATCTTTATCAAATATACCACATGCAGCTCATGTAAGTGCCTTTTTACTTAACACATGTTTCATCAAAATACACATTATCAAGTGCAATGGATTTGAATCTTAGAACATGGCTTCTACAAATTCATTGCACTGCGAAAGACTTCATCTTTAATTGGGTCCTATTGTCCTGTAAGTCATGGAAAGCAGTAATGAGCTTGTTGGTACCCATTCTATGCTGCAAGAATGTTGCCTTATGTCTTAGTTACTCTTCTCTCACGGCTGAGACAAACACTCGACACTCAAAATAAGGGGGAGAAAGGTTTACTTAGCTCACAGTTACTGGAGGTTTTAGTCCATATTCAGCGGGTTCCAAAGCAGACTGGCACAAGACAGAGGACAAAGTTCTAGGGCAGCAGGCAGAGAGCAGGAGCACAGGGAGAGTTAGCAGCTGCTCAAGCAGCTAACTTTTCTTCCTACCTTACATTGAAATGCAGATCACCGGGCCCAGCAGGATGGCTCAGCAGTCTACAGCGCCTGCTTAGGCAAGCTTAGGCGGCTGCAGGGACCGCAGTTTGATCCCCGGCACCACATGTTGCACCAGCCCTGCCCTCAGGGCAGGCTAAGCTGGCCATAAAAATAAATAAACAAACAAACAAAAGTTCTAAGACAAGAGAAAAAATAAAATAAAATAAATAAATTCTTTAAAAAATTTACACAATAATCAATTACCAATTCCAGAAGCAAGCCCAAGACTGCGTGAGGCTTTGTGGGGATATCTATACACAAATCATAGCACTTTTTAAAAAATATTTTTATTTCAAAAAGAGAACACAAAATAACAGAAATAAAAATACTAAAAGTGATACAGAATTTTACTAAACAAAATGTGAATTTGACAATATTTATTATATTACATAGTGTCATCTTTAAATGAGCTGGTTATGTTGCCAGATATATGCATTCTAAGTTGGAAAAAGAAGTTATAAGAAAAGAAAAAGAGGAAAAATAAATATTAATTGCTCCTTTCCATGAACCAGCAGAAATCAGGAGTGCCATTCTACATACATATGTAGATTTGTCTTCTCTGCCCCCCCCTATCTGACACCCTTTTCCTCATTTCGGTATTTCCTTCCTTTTGGATAGATTATTTCCCTTTTCAAAGTGTACATTGTACTTTTCAGGTTTTATTTACACTTCCAGGCTCTTATACCAGTGAGATGATAATTAGTTGGTACATGACAATCTGATTTATTTCACTTAAGAGTCTCTATGTGCATCCATTTACCAATGAAAGCTTCAAATTTATCCTTTGTTATAGCAGAGTAATATTCCATTGTGCAAAAATACTGTATCTTTTTACCTGTTTCCTCAGTTTGGGTTGTTTACAAAATTTAGCTAAGAGAAATTGCACCACTGTAAAAATGGGTGCACATGTATCAATGTGGAATTATGTTTTCAGTTCATTTGGAGAAATAATCAGGAGGGCAATAGCTGGAATGAATGGGAGCTTCAATGTTAGATTTCTGAGAAATCTCCATTAATCTTCATAGTGCTTGTACTAATCTACACTCCCACTAACAATGGAGAAGAGCTCCTTTCTCCCCATAGCATTTCTAGCATTTGTTGTTAGTTGCTTTCTTTAAAGATAGCCATTGTTTAAAAGTAGGCAAGATATCTCAGAGGACTAAGTGCCTGTTTTGGCAAGTGCAGGGATGGTGGTTCAATCCCCAGTGCCACATGCTACACTGGCATCACCCCTGGGCACGCTGAGCTGGCCATGGAAAGTCTGTACCAAATACATTTTTAAAAATATTCAGCCATCCTTTCTGTGGTGAGATGGAATTTCCATGTTGTTTAAATTTACATTTATTGTGTAACCAATAATATTGATATTTCTTCAGAAGTTTTACTTGCTTCAGAAGTATTTCTTCATCTGAGAAGTGTTTTTTCATCTCAGATATCCATTGTTGGATTGGGTCTTTGAATTGTGGGACCTGATGCTTTTTAATTTATTATATATTTTAGATTGTAGTTCTTTGTCAGAAGGACAGTGGCTATGATTCTTCCCAGTTCATTGGTTTTATTTTTAATCTGTTGATAGCTTACCTTGAAATGCATAAACTCTCAAAAACATGAAACTCCAGTTGTAGATTCTTTGAAGTATTTACCATGCAGTTTTCATTGCTCATTACCTCCCTGTGTACCCCTATGTGTTCAAGATTTATACCTAATTTCTCTATATCAAGTTTAATGTGTCTTTTTGCATTTTTTTTTACTTCTTATTGTTTTTCAATGTATTTGATTATTTCAAGGTTCCATTACACAGCTGAGGACTCATAGTGATCCTCTCTTTTCAGTGCTGGGATTATTTCAAGGTTCCATTACACAGCTGAGGACTCATAGTGATCCTCTCTTTTCAGTGCTGGGATTGCAAGTATGCCCCACCACATCTGGGCTCTGTGGTGGGCTCAATGAACCTGGTGGGTGGGGCCAGCAAAATATGGTACCAGAGATTAAACTGCATTTCCTGTGCTTGCCTATGCTTCCCTAAGCAGGCCCCATAGTGCCTCTGTTCTAACATTTTATTTTTTGAACCATTTTGACAATACGTTAGTTCATGGTGATAGACATGGCTCTAATTTTAGACTTTGTCATGTAGAAAGCGAGTTTTGTTGCTTTGTTTTGTTTTCCAGTACCATTGTTAAGGGGGCTATCTTTCTTCCAATGAATATGTTTTATGACCCCTTTGTTAAAGATAAGTTGGCTGA
>PVJA010010259.1:20067-38259 GCA_004027025.1 Myocastor coypus
TTTTTTTTTTTTTTTTTTTTTTTTTTTTTTTTTTTTTTTTTTTTTTTTTTTTTTTTTTTTTTTTTTTTTTTTTTTTTTTTTTTTTTTTTTTTTTTTTTTTTTTTTTTTTTTTTTTTTTTTTTTTTTTTTTTTTTTTTTTTTTTTTTTTTTTTTTTTTTTTTTTTTTTTTTTTTTTTTTTTTTTTTTTTTTTTTTATGGCACCGTGCTGATTTTAACTCATTGGTTTTATAGTATAATTTCAAGTTAGGAATTATAAAGCCTTCCACCTTGCCTTTACTGGCCAAGATAGCTTTTGTTATCCTGGGTATCTTTCAGTTACATGAATTTTAGGAATGTTTTCTTTGGATCTGCTAGGTACACTAAAGTTATTTTCATTAGGATTCCATTGAGTCAATAAAGATTTGGGGAGTTTGATCATTTTCACAATATTGGTTCTTCCTATCTAGGAGCAAGTAATAACTTTCAATATTTGTAAGTGTTCTTCAATCTTGTTTCTCAGAGTTCTGAAGTTTTTACTAGATAAATATTTTACTTAGTTTGTGAGATCAATTCCTAAGTATTTGATTTCTCTGGATGTTACTGTGAAAGATGTCATTTCCTTAATTTCTCTCTCTGAATTTTTTTGTTTTTGTTTTTTGTTTTTGTTTTTGAACAAAAATATTATTCAATTTTGAGTGTTAACTTTGCATTCTGCAATGCTACTAAATTTCATTATTAAACTTACAAGTCTCCCAGTGTAGTTTTTGATGTCTTCTATGCAGCGTATCAATCATTTCATCTGCAAATAATGAACATTTCAATTCTTCATTTCCAATCATCATTCATTTTATTCATTCTCTTGCCTTATTGCTCTGGTTAATGTGTCCATAACCATATGGAATGGGAGTGTTAGTAAGTACCCTTGTCTTCTTCCTGATTATACAATGAAAGCTATCAGTTTTTGCCTCTCCGAATATTCCATTGCACTTCAGATATTTATTTAGAGTTGATGGCCTTACCACCCTGACTGCACCCAGTCTCATAAGATATTTGTTTAGACTAGAGTCACCAATGAAATAGATATATCAGTTCAAACTGTGTGTCATTTTTAGTGGACCTCAAAATACATCTTATCAAATTGAAAAACATAAATTTATCTTATTAATGTACAAATTATATGCATATTGTATTTATATATTATATTTATATGAATATAATTTGCATAATTTATTAGTAAGTTTGAACTACTAGAATGTAATGAATGCATCACCAAAATCACATCCTGAAATTGCTACCAAATTTATCATTTCTCATTCACTGAAATTTAAAGACCTACGTTTTTTTGACCACTTAAGACATTAGAAAAACTACCTTGGTTTTTTGGAAAAACATGTGTGTCTCCCTTTTAACTGTATTTCCCATCCAACATGGTCAGGAAGTGCGGACCATGAGAAATCACTGTGCTGAGACTCCTGGAGTTGACAGTGCAGTTCTTGGGCGCACACTGTCAATGTTCTGAAGCTGACAAAGGCTCCTTCTTCTCAGCTATTTCAAATCATACAGAAAACTTTTCTTTATGTGCAGGAGAATTTCAGCACCTTCTTCTGTGCACCTATATGCCTTTGCTTCTCTTTTTCTTCAATATTTTTATTATGTTTCTTCAAAGGAGTGACTCACAGACCATGTCTCTTCCAACCGAAAACTTCAAACATGAGTTTGATTAGTATTAGTAAAATTTACCATTCTGGAACATCATAAAGATCAAAGAAAACATTTGAAGATAAAATTAACATGACATAAATTTCATTTACAAAGTGAGTTCAGCAAGATATGCTTCTCAAATCTAAAACAAAATAAGGTGCTTACAACATAGTGTTGGCATATATAGACATTCTGTATACAGTCATTGAAAAAAAGAGAACTTATTCATAAATTTAAACTTGAAAACCATAACAGAATACCATGTGACTTCACTGCAGTCTTAATTTATAGATGTAAAGAAACTTAAAGGTTCAGTTTACAAAGGTCTGAGGAGATGCATCTAACACACAAAAAACCAAGTGGATACACACGTGGCAACAGAGATAAATAAGAGCCAGAAAATACTGACGTTTTACTGTGTCATGTTGTTGAAAAGGCTGTACTCTCTAACCCTGCTATTATAACAGCCAAATCTACCTCTAAAGTGCGTGCTTCCAAGTGAAGTTTCAGGGAATGTCTGCCTGGTTTCTGCAGATGGAGCTGAGACCTACTGCATTCTGTATCCTGTCTATAGACAAGATTCATGTTTGGCATGAATAAATGAGGTTTATTGACCTTTGGCTCTTGTTTACTTTATATAAACTAAATGGCTTAGCAAATGCAGAAAAGCAGAGTTTGTCTTAGATGGAATTCTGAAGAATATTGTACTGCAGGTGCTAAAATAGTATTTTGGATAATGCATGAATAACAAAATAATACATAGAAAGCCACAAAAATATAAAAGTCAACCTTTTCTGGTCTTTAGCTTTTTATATATACACATGTGCATAATTAAATATGCATAAGATTCATTGAATTATATCATGAAATTTGATAATAAAATGTTGCATTTAAATGTATTGTGTAAGCCGGGCGTGGTGGCTCACGCCTGTAATCCCAGCACTCGGGAGGCTGAGGCAGGAGGATTGGTGCGAGTTTGAGACCAGCCTGGGCTACAAAAGTGAGTGCAGGACCAGCCTCAACTGCATAGCGAGACCCTGTCTCAAAAAGACAAAAATAAATAAATAAATAAATAAATAAATAAAAAATAAAAAAATAAATGTATTGTGTAGATATATGCAAAGTACAAATACATGCTAAGAAGATAATAGATTAAAATTAACAAGATATATATATATATATATATATATATATATATTAATCAGTAAGCAAAGAATCTCCCATTGGATGAAATATTTCTTCATAAGGCTGTGTGACACCATCGTAATGTTTATCTGTTATGGTTTGGGTTTGGTGTCGGCCCAAAGCTTCCTACAGACAAAGAGTGGCTCATGGAGTTTCCGATTGATTACTGAGGGTGTGGGTGCTGCACCTCTCTTGGTGTCAGCAATTAGCGTGGCAATATGAGGAGGAGAGAGAGGCTAGCTGGCTGCCTGAGCTGCTGCCACTCTTTGCTCTCTGCTGTCTTGCTCTTTTCTGTCACCATGAACTGCTACCTTCTGCCATGTGCCACTCTGCCTTGGAGTCAGCTGAGTATGGACTGAAACCTCTACTAACTGTAAGCTAAATAAACCTTTCCTTCCTTCTTTTTAGGTGTTGTGTATTTGGCCCAGCAATGAGCGAAGAGTAACTAAGACAGTATCCCATCATCTCATTACTAGATGCCCCTCTAAAAATTCATGCAGTAGGTCATAGTTGGGGCTATGGGGTTATTGCTGGACCTAGGAGCTATAATAATGGGCTTCCGGGTGAATGATGGTAAAATTAGTGACATAGCATATCTCTGGGTATAAATGGTGGGAAAGCCATGCTGGGCGTGGGTAGCAGCACCCAGAGAGCTAGTGGCCTGAGAGGTATAAAGGAGAGAGGCAGGGTGCTGCTCCTGCTATGGCTGCTTGTTGCTTTGTCATCTCCTGTCTGCTTGCCCTGGGCTGTTTCTCTCCTTCTATGTCCCTCTGTCTTCTATGTCTCCCTGCCTTACAGCCAGCCAATTATGGCCTGAGAACTCTACCAACTGTGAGCTGAAATAAATCTTTCCTCCTTCAACTAAGACATCCCTTAAGAAAAACTTCTATTTCTTGGGATTATGGGGGCTGTCTCACAATAATCACCGTATAAATTCCTGAAGGGTTGAAAACAATTTATAAATATATATATTTTGCTTTGTGATGATAAATTTTTCAAAAACCTATGGATTCCCTTTAACTACTTAAAATTAGAGGAGTTGGTCTAGAAATAATGCTACTTTGAGTATAGTGATATTAGAATGTTTTGTGTTACTTTATTCTCTAGCTCAGAATTAGGGTTTAAGAAGGATCAAGAACTCAAAAGTAGAAAAAAAATAATTAATTAATTAAAAAGAACTCAAAAGTAGATAAGAATACTGAAACATTAAAGTCATGCCAAGGAATGATAGATGGCGTGCTGTGCCAGCCCTGCCCCAGGGTGGTGCGTGGTGATGGTGATTGAGACTAGGAGTGGGGGAGCATGCCTGTAATCCCCACACTTTTAAGGCTGAAAACAGGATCACAATGAATCTCAACTGTGTATTGAGACCCTGGAGTCCCTGCAAACCCTATCCTAATTTTGACATACATTACTGTATTTTCTTATAAACATTACATTAGTACGCAATTTAAGAATATTGCAAGATAATGCATTAGGATACAGGACAAGAAAAATTATAGGCTACCAGTATTTTTCACATTAAAAATAAGATGATTAAAATTTTCAACAATTAATAAACATTGACCTTGTCTCCTCAAAGGACATGTCTGGCAGAGAAATTAGTCATATTTATAGGTCAAAAACTACTTTCAAAAGAGGATTTCCAACCAAAACTGTATAATAACAGAGACAGCCTTAATTTGATATACATTACACTAGTTTTAATTAAGTAAAAGTGAACACATTATAATATCAAAGATACTTGTGCACAAACTATGGATTGTAGATGCCAGTAATATGTAAGTGCAAATAGCAGGGCTGATATTTCCCCACTTAATTCTGAATTCATCATTGGCTTTCATGCAAGAGATAAGAAATGGTGTTTTGTTGGACGTTGAAACTCAAAACAAGAGCTGGCCAAAAATCTCTATGAATTATAGCACTTGAAACCAGGCACAGGGGCCAGGGATTAGATCCACCAGATCGCTGCCCTCCAACCCTGCTCCTGGAGCATTCTAAGATGGCAGCTAAGAATGGGCATGCTGGAGCTTGCTATAGTCTCAAGTCTTGGGAGGCTGTAAATAGGTAGATCACTATGAGTCCAATCTAGTAGTGAGACCTTGAACATCTTCTAGACCCTTCCCTAAAATATAAAAAAGGAACTAAACTAGCCAGACAAAACAAACTGTATCTACTATTACTAATGAATTTCAATCTAAATTAATTTAACTTTCAAAAGTGTGTTTATGATATATTGAACTTCATAAAATGCAAAATAAATACATTTATTTTTCTTTTCTTTTTAAATGTTAGTATTGAAGGGGCTGGGTAGATAGCTCAGTAGAATAAGTGCTTACTTGGCAAGCACAAGGCCTGAGTTCAACCTCCAGATCCATACAAAAAAAGCTAGTATTGATATTAATATATTGATATTAATATTAAAGTTTTGAGTGTATGTAGCTCTTATCAAATATATATACACTGAATCAAGGCACTCAAACTTATTTTACTGGTGCACAATATTGAACAAATGCTCCTATTTTAGGTTGCTATACATTTTATCATAAAGAATTAAGAGACTTTGGAATAAAAAGAAAATAAAACCTGTCAAGTGAAGTTGAGATGATTCTTAGGCCTACATAGTTCAGGTGAGCTTTGCAGAGATTCACAGATTTAAGTGAGAAAAATAAATAAATATAATTTGACTTATGTTTGTGAGAGAGTATCATGATTCTGCTAGGAATAGAAGATTGGTCCCTCTGGGCTGAAGGAAGACACTTGCGAATTTGTAGGAGGTGTGTTGCTAATAATGGGAAAATGCTAAGGATGAGCTCACCTCGGCCCTCCTCTCAGTCACTAGCTGGCTCAGAGCGGGAACAAGTTACGGAACATGCTTTGTAGCCTCTGCAAAGTGGCCCGAGACATGGACACGAGCCCTGAAACTTTTCACAAGGATGCCTGGCTGTCTCCGTGCAAACCACTTCCTATAACACGTGCTAATTTCTAGCTATAGTTACTGGCTATATTTCTTATAGAAGATTTTATGGTCCTTGGAAGAAACCTCTTTGTCCTTATTTTGTATTAGATTTCTCACTCTTAGCTTCTTATTTTAAACATAAAAGTGTTGTTTGGAAAATAAAGAATAAGAATGTGCAATAGGTTAGCAGGAGGTAAAGCAGAGGAAATAGGAAAGAATTACCAGCCTTTCGGATTTCTTTTTTATATTTATATTTTCAGAGTGGTACAAAGTCAGGCAGAGAAATTACCTATCTGTCTGTCTGTCTGTCTGTCTGCCTGCCTGCCTGCCTGTCTGTCTGTCTGTCTGTCTGTCTGTCTCTCTCTCTCTCTCTCTCTCTCTCTCTCTCTCTCTCTCTTTCTCTCTCTCTCTCACTGTCTCTGTCTCTCTGTCTATATCTATCTGGATGGAAGACTGA
The DNA here is from genome assembly GCA_004027025.1 of Myocastor coypus. NCBI lineage: Eukaryota > Metazoa > Chordata > Mammalia > Rodentia > Myocastoridae > Myocastor > Myocastor coypus. The sequence continues at coordinate 26,349 of PVJA010010259.1, forward strand.
GATATTAACTGTATGTAATACTAAATATTTGGACAGATTCTGATTAATAGGTCCAGACAAAAATTTATTGCCAAATTGGTCTTACGGATATACAAGTTTAAGACCAAAGAATCTCTTTAGCAGTTTAAACAGCAAAGTTTTATAAAAGTAAATTTAATTTTGTAGATATAATGTTTAGGTCTTTGGTAAATTTCTTATCAGGCTAATACAGTATTTATTAATATTTGTGCATTAATCTACATATTAGCATGTTGTTCACACACTGTTTTAAGAAAAATATCTGTGATATATAATAAAGAATTTATGCAATAAAATGAATGTTAGCTTAAAAGTACCTTACATATTAATATATTAAATTTGATTTCTAATGTTTCATGCTTTTAAATTATAATAACCCGGAATATAAACATTTCATTAATAAGCATGCTCAATATTTTGTTAATAACTCTATTCAATATTTCTAATTTCTTGGATGTAGTATTGATTCAGAGTTACATATATTAAGATTTCCTGAAGTTACTTCTTTTAATATAATAGTATCAAAAACATAATTAATAATATTCAATATAATTCTTTTGAATATAAATTGACAAAAAAAATCTAATCAAAAATCTGTTCTCTTTGTAATATGTACATAGACTTTATATTAAAGTGAACATATATTTTATTACTATAACTGAAGGCATTATTAAATAGGTAAAATTAAAACCTCTTTGTTCTATAAGGTTAAGTTTTAATTCCACCTAACAAAAATGTTACTGAACATCAAAATTTGAAATGTATTTATAGAAAATAATAGTGTGGAAGACAGCAGAGCTAAATAATCAACTAAATGAAATAATACTATATTAGATGACAAATCATTTTCCTTATAATGTGCAACTTATTGAAAATGGAATCTTCCCTATTTAATATATTCACTGTACTTTTTCCCATTGAATATTCATATGAAATTAATAATAGAGTAATCTGAATAAATGCAAGGAAAAGTAGCAAAACCAGGCTAATCAGTTGTTTGAAAATATACTACATAACAATTAAAAATAATCACAAGCTGACTTCCACAGACTTTTTAAAAATTTAATTTAGTAACTTACTTATTCATTCATTTGAGCATCCGTCATTCTCAAGTCTTCTTCCAATCACTGGTTACAGTACATTAATTCATTCCGTTAGGGAGCAAGCAGCACTCACCTTTTGTTGACACCTTCTCACCTTGGATCTTAGAACTCAGGGTTCTGGGTTTCCCCACAACTGTATTTGTATCGCAGGACTTTTTTCTCTGTTTTCCACCATTAATCATCCTGCTTAGATCTATGTCACACAACTAATCTGTTATAATTTTAATTTTCTCTTCAATTTCCAGTTGTTATCCCCTATACAGATATTTTTGTAATGGCGTAGAGGAAATGTTACTATCCTTTCAAGTGACAGAACACTTCTTCAAAGCTTTTTCTTTTCTTTTCTTTTCTTTTTATTTCAAATAAGCCACTCACAGAAAATTGTAAAGAGCAAGCCAACATTTTGAGTCCCTGGGACTCACACTTTTCAGGTGACCTAGAGCAAACTTCAGGTATTATATTCTTTAGCCTTAGGATTTCTATCCACCAATTTTTGAACATGTGATGAATTACCCGAAACTGACTGTGTTCAGTAATATGCCTGTCTTACTTGTGATCACAAGTCCTTGTTATAGGAATGTACATGGGAATATAGGAATCTATATGTGCATATTATATATATGTATATTCATGAGGATATATAATATATATGTACAATATACTATTTATCCTTCTTTAATTTTTCAAGAATGCCTAGCTTATGCCCCTTGATAAAAATGAAAAGCTCTTCTTCCTTTATTTCATTCTTAGTTGTGCTTATTGACTCTGCATTCAACAGGGAATAAACCCATTGTGTTTGGCTAAGTAATTGTTCTCTTTGTCATAATTTATCAATAAACTCTTTCTTTCCTTTTTATCTTTTATTTATTTTATACATGGTCTCACTGTGCAGCTCAGACTCTAGGGATCCTCTTGGCTCAGCCTCCCCAGCACTAGGGTTATAGGTGTCCACCACTACACCTAGTTTTAGTGGCCAGCTCTTCACATGGCCAGCACAGCATCAGTGCTAGGGGACTGAACCCGGATCCTTGCACCTTTCAAGAAGGTGCTTAAATCACTGAGCTATCTCCCCAGCCCCAAGAAACTATTTTCAAAGACATAATCTCCCCCATCAAAACCAGGAGAAGCCAATAAAAGTTATCAAGCTATAAGCAACATTTCTATAATTACAACTAAAGCCTTAGCCTCTTCTTATTTCAACTTGTATCTATTATCTTCCTGAACAATATATTGATTAAAAACACTCACTGTGGCACTTCAATCTGGCTCCAGAATTAATTACTTGTGATTCCTAGAGAGATGGAGTGTCTTAATTAACCTCACTCTGACTGATTGATGATGTGTTAGAAAATAATAATAATCATTCCAAATCTGGAAGTTATAAGTATTAAAATATAATTCAAGGATCCTTGACTAAAACATGATTCTACTATCGTATTATACATGCATGTTTTAAAGATTATAATGTAACAGTTTACTGTTAGTCCAGTTGTTGCCTTTATGTCCTGAATTTTAGGTTTAGAGGACATTTTATTGCTTAACATGTTGCTTACTCTTGATCTCTGGTTTCAATATTTCTCCTTGAATATATTGACATTTGGTTCTCCCTGGTACACAGAGTCAGCTATGTTTATCTTCTATTCCTCTTATTTCGAAAACAAAAGCATATTACACATACAGAATTTCCCTAATATCTAGTTGTCTTTCTCTTTTTAATCCACATATTCTTCCTCCACCCAACATATTATTATTCACTTTATATTATATGTTAACATGGTATTTAATATAGTAAGTATATTAGAACTACCATTCCACATTCAAAAACTTGAATTTGATACATAGTAAAGAAATTATTTCTTTACTGTCACATGTTTTTCCTTTTAAAGAAAATAAATTGTCTAACTAGTTGTATAGCATAAACACATAAATTCTAAATTTGTTTGTGCTTTATTTTCATGTAAATGATACCAAATTTAAGATTTTCTTCACATTGCTTTAGATTTGGGAATGATTTTGAGTGCTACCTGTATTAGTCAGTAGCATATACCATAATGCTATTTGTTTCTGTGTAAAAACTTCTAAAAGTATAACACTATTTTCCTTAACTTTTCTGCTCTTGAAATGTATCTAGGAGTGTTTAAAATGTTTTGTTACGAATTTCATGATGAATATTTTTTATATGTTTCTTCATCTAATTTATGCTATTCTTTTTCTGGAAGATGGAATAAAAGTCAATAGCATTTCTAGGCATGTCCTTGATTTAAGATGATAAATATTACATTTTATTTATTTTATTTAGTGTAATTGAACATTTGATTATTTTTTAATTTTTTTTTTGAAACGAGTAAAGTAAGGTTCCTACCTTAAATATTTGCTTTCTATCTTTTTTTTAGGGGGCAAGGGAAGGTCTACAAGGTGTTCCGGATCTCCCTACTAGATCAGACTCCTAGTGATCCGCCTGTTTCCAGCCTCCCAAGAGCTGAGATTACAGGCTCAAACCACAGCATCACCACACCCAGTCTGAATTGCTGCCTCAGGGCACCCTGTTGTGGGGCCTGCCCAGCAGAGCCCAGGGATGGAACCCTCGAACCCTGCAGCTCCTTTCAGGCTCTTTCATCCACTGAGCTTTGGCCTTCCCTTATGTTTGCTTTCTTGTTAAACAGTTGATTTTTTGCAATAACTTTTATGATATTTAAAACCTACTTCCACTACATTAAAAAAAAAATTCAGACATGTTTCTGTACTTTTATAGCTCTTCCTAGAAGTATACAATTTCAGGGTTTGTTTTTCTTTCCTGCAGTGCATTTCACATCATCATGCCAAGTTCGTAAAAATTTTCTTAACATTTTGACTCAGTTTTTGCTGTATCGATAAAATAATGGGCATATGTTTTATTTTTCCTCTTTTTTCCAGTTTTAGACAACAGATGCATTTCTATTTATTCAATTTACTGACTTGTCCTTGAATTTACTGTGATGTGTATAAAGAGAGCTAACGGTCATGACCACAAGCCTGCTACAGATTGAATGGATCTGTCTTTAGCCCAATGGCCTGAAACCAGCTGGTACTTCAGGAGAAATCGAGGTGCAACCACAGTGCACACTGAAGCAGACTCAGATTTTTTCTTTTATATTTATTCATTCTTATTATTTTTTGTTTCTTTTACTTTTCCTCATTTTTCTGTTCTTGCTATTATTTGAATGTGAATATGGTTTCTAGCTTTCTGTTGTTACTCTGCTTTGTTTCTGTTTTTATTTCTTCTTTCTCCCTTTCCTTCCTGTCTTCTGTACTGGTTTCCCAGATTTTGTATTGCCTTCCTTTGTCATCCAGCCTTGTTTCTAATTGCTTCCTCTTGTTTTCCGTCTCTAGTTTCCCCTTAACCTCTTTTAAATTTTATTCTCTGAGGGTAAGTTTTCCATATTGAGGAATTATTTATTGCACATAACTTCATTGTTTGTTTTAGATTTTGTAATATAACCACAAATCAAGTTCATAATGATAAAGTTATAACTTAAAAGTTACCTCAGTGTGTCATTTTCATGGCTTTGTTTGATGATAGTATTATTACTGATTGTACCACATTACCCAAATCACTGTTCTAACCAGCTATTTCCTGGTATACTACAACCAAGATTGCCTATGGATCATAAATATACTCCCAGCCAATGGCAATGAACCAGTGGCTGGACCAAACAGGCAGCTCTCCTCACAAATACAATGAACCTTAAATTATGATCATGGTGACAAACAAACCCTTTTGGTTATAACCAGAATTCTAGTTTGAATTTATGACCTGTGGCCAAAGTCTTGAATTATGACATGAATGCTGGATGTTTTTGGTTACAAATGATCATAATTCAGTTTGAGACCTTAAAAAGTTCCCTAAAGAGCATTATAACATCAATTCCTATATAGCGTTAACTAACAAATTCTGGGCCAATGTCTCTGTAAGAATACTGGAGTCTTCCTGGTTATGAATGTGATTTTAAAGGCCGTGTACAAAAGCTTGGAGCTTCGACAGCTTGAATTATAACTAGTCCTTGGGAATAAATCGAGTTCATAAATCTAGATTCTAACATAAATGAAAGAGATAGGGCCTTGCAAGAGACTCAAAACCCAAAAGGCCACCACAGCTGGAAAATATCTCTGAGTAGTAGGCATTTCATAAGTGATCTAAATACTAACAAAACAGCTACTCACCACAGGGAAATTATATGCAACAATCAAAAATTGAAATAAAAATTTAAAAAAAGGAAAGAAAATGAGGAGAAACTTAAGCAAATGGGACCTGAAACATCTAGCTCAATAAACGGCCAACCTAGGGGGCAATTAGCTTCAGTGATGTAAACTCTCTGGACTCTGTGAGGTGGTAACAGTGCAAGAAATCAAACAAATGAAAAATAAGGCCCTAGAAAAAAATCACATGAGAAATAATTTCTCAGGTAACAATGCAGTGAAGATAACCAAAGACCTTATCTACAGTAGATAAATAAATAAAATAGAGAAACTCAGGAAAATAGTAGAAAGCATATATAGTTATTATAGGAAAGAAATGGAACCATAAAACAGATTTCGACAGATATCCAGGCTATTGAAATTTTCTTTGAGGGCTGACCAAGTAGCTCAGTGGACTAAAGCACCTGTAAGCAGGCTCAGAGTTCAGAGGTTCGATCCCTGGGCCTGCCATGTCAGCCCCACTACCAGAGCATGCTGAGACAGCAATAGCGACTGGGTGTGGCGGCGAACACCTGTAATCCCAACTCTTGGGAGGCTGTAAATAGGCAGATTACTATGAATCCAATGAAATAGTGAGACCCTGAACTCCTGGTAGAACCATCCCTAAAAAATACAGAAAAAAAAAAAAAAACCTTCATTTGAAACTATACACAGTGGCATAAGCCAATATAAAGATAGAACCTCACATATAGATGACAGGATTAGAATCAGCAATCATGGAAAACAGAAAAGATTTCTTCAAAATGACAAGGGACCATTAGAATTCAATCCAGCAGTTGTTAGGTGATGCAAAGAAGAATAACCCGGTTGACTATAATCAGTGAAAAAGTAGGAGAGAGGTCAAAGACTATAAAAAAAAAAAACAAAAAAAACAAAACAAAAAAAAACTTCCTGCTATCCTGACTAAAACTTTCCCTCATAAAGAAAAGCAATTTAAAATATAGATAAATGAGGATATATAACTTCTAAGTATACATGATTTAAAAATCTACATAAATGCAGAGAATATTCAAGATTCGAGAAATTTAATTTGAATGAGAAATTAATGGAATTTAAAATAAAATATATCACCTGTGTGAAAAGCGTAACAGAATCACAGTAGATTTCTCAACACAAACACTCAAGTCCATCAGACGTTGAAATGAAGTATTTATAGCCCTAAAATAAAATAATATGTAACCCAAATAGATAAATACCAGAAAATTATATTTCAATATTTATGGAGACATAATTTCTAAGAAAGAAAACTTGAAAAAATTCATGCTGACCAAGCCAGCACTACAAATGTACTGATGAACATTCTAGAAAGAAATAAAAAGGATTACAATTCTATCAACCCCTATTTTATCATTCCACCACAGAAGGCAACCAAACAGATGGGGAAAAGGTTAATAAGTATCAGTTGTCACCACGAATGTCAATGACCTCAATTCACTAGTTAAAAGAAACAGAGTGGAAGAATGCATCAGCAAGGAATATCTAGTAATATCCTGCATAAAAGAAAAACATTTGACTAAAAAATAAATTCAAAAACTAAAATACAAATGATTCATAAAATAATTGGTGTAAATAGAACACAGAAAAAGCCAATATAGCTGTTCCATTTGCAGAGAAAGTGAGCTTTAAATGAAGACTGATTAAGAGAGATTAACAGGTTCAGTACAGACTTGTAAAGGAAAATTCAGAAGAATGACATTATCTATCTATCTATCTATCTATCTATCTATCTATCTATCTATCTATATATCATTATGTATATCTATATCTATCTATCTATAGATAGATAGATAGATAAATAGATATGTCTGTGTGTGTATAATACCAGCTACCACAACTATAAGAAACAAATATTGACAGATGCCAAAAATTAAATTATCATTAATACAATTTTCATGGGCTACAGTAACACCAAAATGTCACAAATAAACTGAAAAAAAATCAAGTATGAAATTTTAGAATTAAAACAATCTTTTTAACAGATGGACTTAGTAAATACTTATGAAAATATATATCCTTACATCAGAAAACACAGTGTTTTTAATTGCAAGTAAGAGGTTCTCCAAGAAAGAACATGTATTAGCTCCCAGAACTCATTTAACTAAATGCAAAATATTTGAAATTATCTCAAACATGTTGTCAGAACATAGAAAAATTAAACTGAAAATCAATGGTGAAAGAAATAACAAGAGCTTCATAAACACACGGAAATTTAATAATACCTTCCTAAATGTGAAATACGTTGCAGTACACATTACAGAAGAAGTTAGGCAGTTTTTACTATTAAACAAAAACACCAAAAAAATTACTAAAATATATGGGACACACTAAAAGAAGTCCAGCGAGGAAAATTTATAGTAGTGAACTCCCATGTCAGGAAAACAGAATGAGCTCAAATAAATGGCTTAATTTTTAATCTATAGTTTATACAAAAAGAAGAGAAAATGAATCCTAAAGGATATAAGGGAGGAAATTATAAAATGAAAATATAAGTTAATGCACTGGAATTTGAGAAAATAATATAATGAATCAACAAAACAAAGAGCTGGTTCATTGAAGGATTAAAGACTAAAACTGAAAATCACTTAAGTAACATTATCAAAGAAAGGAAAGAAGAAGTATCAAATCCAGGCAATCAGGAATGAAAAGGCTGAGATTAACATGGAAACTATAGATATCTAGAAAATTTCTATACCTATTTACAGATATTCTGTTTTATTTTTTGTATTTTTATTTCTTTTAATAAGAAATAACAATGAGACAGGTTCAAAAGAAGTTAGTAGGATAGCCACAATAAGTAATACAATACATATTGTTGTCTTCATTTTGGTTGTTCAGAGTAAAAGATGCAGGCATGATAAATTTTCTAACCACTAGTGGTACAAATGCTTCTTCTCATTGAACTAAGAGAAAGTAGTTGTATGCATAGAGCAATATTGCATAATAGTAGTTGGGTTATCAGCAGAACTGGCAATGTCGGAAGCTGTTGACTTGAGGCTTTTACAGCTCAGCATACTAATCTGACTTTAACTTTTTAGGCCTTATGGTTAAACTTTTCTGCTGGGTGATTAAGTTCAAGTTAAAGCAAGACCTATATAACAAAACATGTTATTTTCATATCTGACAAGGTCAGTCAGATCCCCTCAGGATTTACCTTGTAATCTTTTTTTTTTTTTTTTTTTTTTTTTTTTTTTTTTTTTTGTCTTTTTGAGACAGGGTCTCACTATGCAGTTGAGGCTGACCTTGAGCTCACTTTGCAGCCCAGGCTGTAATCTTGTACATCATTTTGTAAAACTTTTGTCAGTGAGAGCCATCTTGATGAGTCAAGACCATTGCTTGACAGTTTACTCTCTATGAAAGCATGAGAGAATGTTTTCTCTCTAAGTGACTCTCCTTAGGCACACTATACATCATTGATCCCTTTCCTCTGTGGCTCCATAGTGTCCTTGAAGGGAAAATTTGGGACACCACTGAATTATAGGATATTACAGTACAGGTTCTCTTATGTTGTAAGTCCTTACTGTTCTTGAAGAGCTAGGGCCAAAATATTGGCTAACCTTGTGGCCCTTGCTGTTCTTTAATTTTTGGACTGCAAACTTAGGTTCTTAACCCTCCAGAAGAGAAGCTTATAATCACTGTCTTTCTAAATAGTAATTGCCTTAGACTTAACATGGAACCAGTATTTTCCATCAATCATTTTTCTAATAAATCATTATATAAACTTATTAAAAAACTGCTACACTTTTTTTACCCAGGTATTTAGAAATCTAAGGATACATAAAATTGTAGCTAGGCAATCCTATGGCATTTACCCTCTTCTCATTTTCTCTTTAATTATCCTTTTTTGTTGTTTTTTTCTTTTAAAACATTTACTTGAGAGATAATATAGTAAAAAATGAAATTACATAAGAAGCAGCACACATCTATAAGACTAGAATGACAATGGAATATTGTTTAGCTATAAAGAATGATAAACTAGAAGACTTCATAAATAAGTGCATGTATCTTGAAGGTGAAATAAAGCAGACCAACATGTGTAAATATCATATAATCTCCCTAATGTAAGAATACAGAAGAAATGAAAAGGGAAAGGCACAGCACAGCTGAATGGAAATCAAGAACTTAAGGATTCCACAACAAAGAGACAGCAAACAAATTTTATTTTATTTTATTTTACTTTTTTGTCGTTTTGAGACAGTGTTTTGCTATGCAGTTCAGGCTGGCTTTGAGTTCACTTTTGTAGCCCAGGCTGGTCTCAAACTCACATCAATCCTCCTGCCTCAGCCTCCCGAGTGCTGGGATTACAGGTATGTGCCAAAACACTTGGCAGAAATTTTATTTTAATAAAATGAAAAATGCAGAATAAATATACAGAATTCTTGATGCATATGAATTACTACTGAATGAAAAGTATGTAAAAATTGTAAATAAATAAATCTCAAACAACTAAATTGAAGATGTCAATAAAAATCTACCATAAGAGAAAACCCAAGCCCCTTCAGATTCATTGCTGAATTCTATGACATTACTGTCACCTATCAAACTCTTTAATGAGATTGAATGGTAAGCAGTGCTCCAAAATATATTCTTGGAAGCAACGATTAGTCTGACACTATAACCAAGCATGATTATACACGATGACCAGGAGAGATTCGTTTTTCTCCTTTGTGGGGACAGTTCAACATATGTGCCAGGAAAATTATCCAGGAAAAAGGCGCCCTTGAACCCACACAAGACTGTACTCATTTTAGCGGGCATTGAAGCAGTGCTTTATTGACAGCAAGTATCACATGCCAGGCTGCTCAGAGGATCTGAACAGCAGTGATGGCTGGGGAGACAGGGTCTTTATAAAGCAGGGAATGGGGTAAGTTGAGTCATAAAGTGTCCTTAGCTGGGCCTGGGTGTTTTCAGTGGGCAGCAATGTGGAAGGGAAGTCATCAAGTGTCTTTGCTGGGCCAGTGTTCTGAGTGGGCAGAAATGGGGAAGAAGACTCCTCAAGCATCACTGGTTTGGCCAGGGTGTTTTGGGCACAGAGTATAGAGTCGTTGAAGCAAGCTAAAACAAAGCTATATGTGTAATCAGCCAGGTACAAACAGTCAAGCTTGCAGCACAGCTGTGGTCGGTGCATCCTGGAAAATCAGAAGTGGTGTGGGGCAAGGGGGCCCTTGGCTGGGTGCCTTAATGATATGTAAATCCATGAAACTTATATGTCATATCACAGCATAAAGGGCAAAATCCATATGATCATCTCAATAGATGTATAAATAACACCTGGCAAAGATCAATACCCATTCATGATAAAATATCCTACTATAAATTGTAATAGACAGTGTTTGTCTCAATCTATGTAAGCCATACTTAAAAACAAAGAGGGAACATCTTACTGAACAGACACAATTCAAAGCATTCACTCTAAACATATGAGCAATAGAAGGATGCTCACTATCACAGCTCCTGTGCAATATAGTTCTGGAAATATTAGCCAGAAAAATTTTACATGAAATAGAAGTAAAAAGAATGAGGATAGGAAAGAACTTTAATTATCGTTCCTTGCAGATGACATTACACAGTACAAAGAAGAACCTTAAAACTCTACCAAAATATTTCTAGACTTAATCACTAAATATAACACTCAAAAAACATTAGCATTCACATACATACATAACAAATCCACCGTAGAAATTACAGAAACATCATTTATAATAGCAATGCTTTGAAATTAATTTAATGAAAGGTTAAAAAAAAACCCTCCACATTTAAAACTAAATTTCTCTGAAAAGGAGATTAAAGAGACCATCAGAAAAAATGAAATGATATCCCTATATTTTGATTAAGAAGAATCAATATGGAGGAAATGGCCATATTTTTAAAAGTGTTATGAAGACTTATTACAATTTTAATAAAAATTCAAATAATACATCTTAGAAAACTACAAGGAAGTAAAGAAAGAAATCCTCAGCTAATTTGGAACCAGAAGAAAGCCATAATAACAAAAACAATTCTGGGTATTCTGGGAAACCTAGATTAAGAAAGAGGAATTAAGATTCCTGACAGAGGGTTATACTACAAAACTACTATAATAAAAACATCATGGCACTGGGGAAAAAAAGAAAAACAGAAACAAAAACAAAAAAAGAAAGATAAGAGAATAAGTGGTTCAGATTTGAAGATGTAGAACAGCTCCAAATAACTCTACTTTGTCACATTATCTTTGGCAGAGCTTTCAAACACATTCACTGGAAAGAAGATAGGCCTTTACTAATGACACTGGGAAAACTTTCTCTCCTCATGCAAAAAAAATCAAAAGAGGTGAATAGTGAAGGAGGGAGGCAGAGAGGAAAAGTGGAGCGCACATACGGGCAACATTACAGAAAAGATTACTCATAGAGGTTTTACATAAATTATTTTTTTTCAATTCTTTTATTGTTTAAATTTAACAATGGTTATATTACATATTTTCATCATTGGATTAGTTTAGATTAATACATATAGGTATATAAGATTGATCAAACAACTAAACATTAACCTTTCTAAATCCACATTACTTTTTATTTTAC
>PVJA010010259.1:38359-58237 GCA_004027025.1 Myocastor coypus
TTTTTTCTTTGAAAGTTGACATATTGCATATTGTCCTCACAATCATTCTATAGAGTGCAGTGTGTGGGCATGACCCACCTCCCTATTAATGTTGCATAGAAAAAAGAAAGAAAGAAAGAAAAAAAAACAGGAAAGAATATACTTCTCTTTGGACTAAGAGGAAGCAGATACATATACAATCAAAGGTTTTGCAATTGCATTAGCTTCAAGTTTCAGTTGAGGATTTCTTATCACACCAGAAATAATTTAATAAAATACCAGGCCACAGAAACAAGGGCAAAAAACATCCCGTGCTAATTCCAAATTTACATCCCGTCTGTTTGTCCTATGGAGTGTTACCTTTGGTACACTAATATTATATTTTTATTTTTGTTTCTAAATATTTTTGAGGCAACTATAATAAGTTGAAAATATAAAGAAGTATTTAAATTTTTAAAATATTAATTGTGGGAGCTAAAATGTTGGATACTTAATACAAAGTACATCTTATTCCTGTTTAAAATATTTTACAAGACAACTTCTGCTCTTATCTCATACGTAATGAAACTAATAAAATGCTCACTTGTACAATCTTACACTTGCTTGTAAGTGTAATGAATTTTAATAATTTAACATTTAAATAGTAGTCTTTAACAAATCAATTTCATAGCAATTAATCCTTAAACTACTAATTGGCAGTTGATGACTGTGTTAATTGATATAAATAGCATGGAAGATTGTATGTTAAATGTCAAATATGTGTTTCTTATAATTAAAATTTATTGCTCATAAATTAATTACATGTAAAGACACTGTCATATAGTGTTAATTATGTCAGATTCTTCTCTAAGTAATTTGTTTACTTTCACTGCTTCCAACAAACAATAAAATAATACTGCATCTTTTTTTGTTAACATGATCATTTGGCTTATCGGTATTATTAAAAATATACACTGTTCCCCTTTTCATATGAATAAGAGTAGTATATATTTTTATAATTCCTACACTGACTAAAAGAAAGAAAACCAAATTATTTAAAAAAAAAAAAAAAAACACTTAGAATAGTCCTAGGAATTCTCTCCCACAAATGTGGCTCCCCTAACATCCTTAGAAATATGTAGTTATAGTGGTTAGTTAATAAATTACACATATTGAGTAAGAAAATCATATTAAAGAGAGCCAGAGGGGTAGCTCAGCAGAATATGCACTTGCCTGGCAATTGCAAGTTCCAGAGTTCAATCCCGGTAACAAAAACAAAACAAAACAAATAAGAAAATCATAGTAAAATGGTAAAGAAAAATTAGAAAATATGTAAGTTGATGTAATTATAAATTTTTAAAAATAACAGTAGATTTCAGACATTACTCAACTAACTTTTTATTTTTGGTCTAAGATTCTATGTTAAAGATAATGAGAAATTAGAAGCAGCGCACACCTAAAACACCAGTGAGGACTCAGGATGTAAGAGCACCTGTGCTGTAACATCCTATAACTCAGTGATTTCACAAATTTTCTGATCAAGGAGATTATGGGGCTACAAAGGAAAGGGAATGTTGATGTATAGTGCGCCAAAGGAGTGTCACCTAGAGAAAAAAAACATTCTCTCAGGCTTTCACAGAGAGCAAACTGGTCAAGGAATGGCCGTGACACATCCAGATGGCTGACACTGACAACAGAGCTACAAAGCACTGTACATGGTTTCAAAGTAAATCCTGAGGGGATTTGACTGATTTTGGGAGATACAAAAGTTAAATGCTTTGTTATACAGGTCTTGCTTTAACGTGGCCTTCACCACCCAGCAGAAAAGGTCAACGAAGAAGCATGAAACATAAAGCTAGATTACTATGCTGAGCTGTAAAAGGCTTAAATCAACAGCTTCCAACATTGACAGTTTTGCCAGCAACCCAGTACAATTAAGTAACACTGGACTATGTATATGACTACTTTCTCTTAGCTCAATGAGAAGAAATTTTTGGTACCAATAATGATTTGGAAAAAATATCACATGTAAACCCCGTGCTCTGTATAACTACTACAAGGACAACAATATGCATTATATCAATTATTGAGAATGTATTATTAATGTGTTTTAAAACTGTTACATTGTTATTTCTTGTTAAAGTAATAAAAAAAAAAGATAATGAGAAAAATAGCAGGAGTTCATGTCCAATTAATGATCATGTATGTCTCAAATACGATTTCTATCTAATCATATGAATATTGTAATAATATAACTATCACACCAAAGGAAATAAATAATAATATGATATCATCTAATATCTGTCTATATTTAACATTCCCTTATCCTTACTCTTTCAATTTTTAATTTATGTATTTATTGCATGTATTTTGGTATTTTGGTTCAGGGTCTCACTACCCAGCTCAGTCTCCTAGTGATCCTCCTATTTTTAGCTTCCCCATTTCTGGAATTGCAGCCCTGTACCACCACAGTGCACTGTGCTTGATGGGCCCAGGGGAGAGGTTGGTGTGGCAGGCGGTGTCAGGGATCAAACGCTGGCCCCTGCACTTACCTAAGTAGGCAATTAACCCACTGATTTTTCTCACCAGCCCACTGGATAAATTTTTAATTTTTCTCTTTAAAACAAGGGGTTTTACTATGCGAGTCAATCTGGCCTTAAGCTCTCCTCGGCCAAGATGACCTTGAACTCACAACAAGTGTCCTACCTCATCCTCCATAGTGTTAGGATCACAGCTGTGTGCCAGCACCACTAGCAACCAGCATCCTTAATGTGTGTTTGTTTGTTTGTTTGTTTATTTTGTGATACCAGGGATTGAACTCATGACCCTGCACTTGCCAGGCAAGCTCTCCTTAATGTTTTAGACTTGGACATTAGACAGTTTTGTTAAATGTAAGAATTATATTGAAAGAAAATAAATTTTTTGTAGTTTCTACTACTAACAAATTATATTCCACTTATGTTTATTTTATACTTTGTATTTTTGATTTTTATGTTCCTTGACATTAAGGGAACATTTTTGAAATTTATTATCATGTAACACATGACATTAAAACATTCTATTTCTATTTTTCCAGCCCATTCCTTATGTTATCCCTCCTCATTTGTCCCTAACAGACTGCAATTCACTTCCTGCTTCTTCATCCAACGAACATTTTGCTTTCTGAGTTTCCATTTTCCACTTGACCCACTTGTTCACCAAGGCCAGGGAACCTGCCTCCACCTATGCTACCAAAATTCTGCACATGCTAATTCTATATTCTTGCCTCTAAAAGCCCCACATGACCAAAGGGTTTAACCTTGCTTTCTTTGTTGTTGGAAACAATACTAGCCAAGACCACTGGTGTACGATAACGAGTTTGGGCCTTTAATTCCTGGATGCCATTTCTATGTCTCTGCTTGTGGTTACATCTTGTGCATTGGCAGGGATGATCAAACATGCTGGCCTCTTTGGTCACCAGTTGTGGCTTTCACAGGGGAATTGTGCACATCTCCAGGTCCCGATGGAAAACTACAACCTTGAAATTTCTGGAATCTGCTTGGAAGTCAAGAAGTGGATTCCTGGCTTCCCACTCAAGGGGCTCAGGTAAGACCCAAAGGCAGGAGGGCGCAGTTTGCCTGCTTCCCTGCCTGATTCTGGTAAGATTGCTAGGGACACCCCAGTTAGTCTATCAGTCCTGCTCACTTCAAGCCAAAGAATCGCTTTATTAACTTCTTCTAGTCAAGGCTACCCTCAAGGAAAGACCTCTAAGAGCCTGCTGAATGACTGTGTGAAAGACTGCACCAAGTTAAATGACAGGCTAGCTGTCTGTGTACCAAGATTGGACAACAGACGTCCAGGTGGCTAAACCCATGACAGAGAAAAAAACCATTTCTCCTGAAACATTTCAGCTTGGAACTTAACAAAATCTGCCTTTGAGTCTTTAAATACTAATACTTGGAATATTTCTGTTTAAGAACTAAGAAAATAGCTTGCCACTGTGTGCTGGCCCGGATCTAGATCCACATGAAGCTTTTGAAACTCCTGGGCCTGCTCATCTCTGCCACCCTGGACCTGTGCTGTGAGAAATATGATAAAAGTGCAGCAACATGGGTGAAACCCTTACCAACAAATACAGCTTCTCGCTATCAGCTTCCCTAGGCAAAGTGGAACTTGATGGCACATGCCTATTTTCCCAGGTCTGGGGGACACCAGTAGGAGATGAGTGCTCCTTACGAGAGACGAGAGACAACAAATGAAATACAATGCAGTAAAAAGTCACTGGGCCAGTATGTGTCAGTCTAAGGCCCCTGGGTAACAAAAGCTTACAAATATTAAACTTGCTAATATCAAAACAAAAACAGACAAAACTGCAATTTTATATCTACATGCCTCACCTTCTCAAGTGCTTACAAAACACATCTTTTGGGAGACAGAATACCTATTTTAATTCCAGTAGGTGTCTGTGGACCTCAGTCTCCAAGGATAGCATTATGAATTTGAGAAGCCCACCTAGAAATGAACATAATTAAAACATTTTCATTTTCTTCTCATTCTCTTGCAAACAGATGAAAATGCCCATCCAAGTTCTTTTATTATTGTTTTCATTTTCTGCTTGAGTGTACAGCCAATGTTGGTAATAACATTTGGCTTTACAGATATATTTTGCTAAGCATTAGATCTCCACCATGGAAAAGCTTTTGAACCTTAATTGTCTTTCTCTACCTGATATGCTTAAAACTTATTTCCTGTGCCATACTGAAAGTCATTCTTCTGTCTCTTCTCTACTGCCCTACTCCTGAACAATAATGCAGTTTGTACTAGTTTTCAATCACACGCAATTCTCCTCTTCATGGACACTACATTTCAGGGAAAAGTTTCCAGAATGATGAGATTGCATTGTAGCTTTACAGAGTAAAGCCGATGTTCATTTATCTCTTGGTTATATTCAAAACTGTTGTAGATTCAATCATACAGCTCAAAAATTGTATATATATATATATATATATATATATATATATATATATATATATATAATTTTAAATATATATATATTGCAAATTTATCTGCCCTTTAGTGTTTAGGCAGAGCAACAGTGAGTTATACAACTAGCTCCCTTCTTCTTTTAAAATAGGGCTGAGGAGATAGCTCAGTGGTCTGACCTTCTGCCTGGAAAGCACGAGAACAAGCTTCCAATCTCTGGTACAGAACGTGGGGCATGGGAGTGCATGCCTATAATCCCAGCACTTGGGAGACTGAGACAGGAGAATCTCTATGAGTCTGGCCTGTGGAGCGAGACCCTATATGAAATAAATAAATAAAAGTCTTAAGAAATTAAAAATAATGCTGCCTTATTTTTATAACACAAGACAGACTGAGTTTTTAAAAACATATATATGTTCATTAATATGAAGTAATTGTTTAAAAACCTTAGGAACTTAATGAGGTTTTAAAATTAAAACCCCCTTTAAAAAGTAAGCATATTTCCAGTCTCCACACTGGAAATTGCTCTCCCAAACATCTGGCAGGCTGGCTACTATTCTCAAACACAATGTCTTTCTACACCCCTAACTGACCTCCTCAACCCACACTCATATATTAAACTTACCTTTATCAATCTGTCAAATTAAAAATAATAATTACGTATTGCTGGTAAAAATGCAATTTGGATAATAAGTATAAATAAAGATAAATTATCTTTCACAAATGTGAGCGGTTGTTATTGCTTCCAGGTAATTCTTAAAAGAGGACTCTACTAATTGACTAATGAATAACTTTGAGTACTTTATAATTACAAAATTCTAAAATTAAAAAAGTTATTATAATTAAATTTGACCATATATTTACTTAAGCTCAACATATTTTATCCTTTAAGATTTTTTTTTTTTTTTTTAGTAAGTGGGCCAGGAAGATAGATCAGGGGACAAGTGACTGCCTGGAAAGTGCAAGGTCCTGAGTTCAATCGCCAATTCTGCAAAATATATAAATAAATAAAAATATTAAGTGTTTATCTGTAATTTTATTCTTCTTATGGATAAATATCAAATTTAAGAATATGATTCCATGCAAGTTTCCAGCTGGTCAAAATGATGTTAAAATTAGTTGTATAACTTCAATGCATACTGCTGTTTATATACTAAGGCTTATGAGTTTCTCATTCTTCAATACTAATCGGCTATTTGTTACAATTTGTTTTTCATAATTCATCAAAATCACTAATGTAATCAAATAAAAATCACTTAAATTGGGAAAACTGTTGGACAGGACTCTTTCTGATAAACAAGAACACACTTGCCTGAGACAAATATTATCAACTATTGCTCATTAAGAGAAGTTCGTAATCATTTCTGTCACCTTATGAGATGCCTCCAAAATGTTCAAAATGTAGTGCTCTGCTACATTTACATTGATCATTGCTAAAGATTAAGTTACTAGGAATAAGGTAAGATTTCTTGATTTAAGGCTCTTGTTAAAAAATAAATAAATAAAAGTTTTCTTGTAACTATGATCATTCATTTTTGCTACATTCAAAGTATATTAAATGTATTCATATTTTCAGATGCATAGGCTGTTTAAAATATAAAACTGATATCATATCATTTTTTTAAATAATTCTATTTATTTATTTAGTTAGTTAGTTTCAGAACTTTTGGTTATTTATTTATTTTTATGGCCGGCTCAGCGTGCCCTGAAGGCAGGGCTGGCGCAGCATATGGTGCCGGGGATCGAACTGCGGTCCCTGCAGCCGCCTAAGCTTTCCTAAGCAGGCTCTTTAGACCACTGAGCCATCCTGTCGGGCCCCATAAAACTGATATCATTTATAGTAAACATTTTCCTTCATTTTCAGACATCTGCCATTTTCTTGTGCTCCAGCTACTTGTGATAAGAGCTTCATGCTAAGCCAATAAAGATAATCAGTCAATAATAACTTTTCTGACAAAAACTCATGTGATATTTTTTAGGCTGTGTGTGTGGCACTATACTTAAGAATGTCAGTGCATTAAACAGTCCTCAAATCGTCACACACTTCTACAACATCCCATTAAAGGACAACAAATTAGGTAAGACATTCTTGTGCATTAAATTGTGAGAATTGAGTAAAGAAGCTATTCTATGTCAAAATTGAGATTTAAGTGTGGTATAAAATTATCATCATGATTGTCTAACTAAAACATTATGTATAGCGTTTTATATTATTAAGGGAAGGGTCTACTGGTCTCACTACTGGGTTGGATTCGTAGTGATCTGTCTATTTACAGTCTCCCAAGAGCGGGGATTACAAGTGCACACCAGCACACCTAGTCTCAATTGCTGTCTCAGTGCATACCAGGAGTGGGGCCAGCACAGCAAGCCTGGGGATCAAACTCCTGACCCCCACACCTGCTTGCAGACTCATTAATCTGCTGAGCTATCTGGCCTGCCCTTATGTATGGCCTTTGATTAATTTTCTCTAAAAAACTATGTAACTGTTGACTGTTACATTGTACATCAATTCAACTGCTAGAGCATCCATTGTTGGAAAAAGTAGTTCTCTGATTGCAATTTATATTTCAAGGTCACTGATATTCAGATAAAAATTTTAATAATTTACCTCATTGCTTTCATTACAATATAATATTGTTAAGCTTCTCATCTGGATGTTCAACAGTTAAAGTTTAGAGGTCCAAACTAAAAAGATAGGTGGTCTAGGGGGAGAGAAATTATTTTTCCCCCACCTTCCAAGTTCAATGAGGACACAAGATAGGAGGGATCATTTTCAGAGACATCTCACAGCTCTGATGAGCTCTATAATCTCCTAACAATGGAGAATGTTGGACCACGGGGGAAAAAGTACCAAAAGGAGAAAAAGTTTCTAAAGCTTTCACAGAAACCAATTTGGTCAAGCAATGGCCAAGACTCATCCAGATAGCTGACACTGACAGAAGAACTATAAATCTCTAGTCATTGATCCAAGATAAATCCTGAAGAAACTTAATTGAACTTGACTGGCAGACAGAAAGAGGTTAATGTTTATTAAAACAATCAAAATAAGTTTCAGTTTAAGTTAGTCTAGAACACCCAGCAGAAAAGCATGAACAAGAAATTTTGAAAGCAAAGCCAGTTTCTGGATTGACTTTTCTCAAATCTTTCTTTTTCTTTATTTCCATTCTGGCGTTTATAATTTGATTCCATAAGTTGTAATTTCTCAAAATATGTTTCTTCTTGCTTAGAGGTTGCCAAACTCCAAGATATCATGCAAATGAAAACAACAATAAATGGGCTAGATTCCTTCTATTGGGATCCACCTGATGAACCTTGCAAAGGAATTCACACATGACACACTACACCACCCCTGTCTGAGGCCCACTAGATTGGTTCTGTTTGTGTTTTCTGATTGTGGTCTCCTTTCACGTCATTGCTGTTTACATTGTACCCCGATTCAACTGCTATAAACATTAGCAGTTCCCAGGTCTCTACCTAAATTGTCTGTGTTTGAATTCCATTAATGTGAAGCTGTTGTGCAGTTAACAGCTGTCAGAATAAGGTGTCAGACCTCTACACTGGTTTTTTAAAAAAATTTCCATCAAAGTATTTGATGAAATCTCAGGTTGTGTGCTGACCCCAGAGGTAGCTGAACAGAGCCCACAAACAGCAACAAATAAAATCTCTGAGGAAAGGGATCTGAAAATTTATTAAATAGGGTATTTCAGCTCTCAACATTCATCAACCATGAAGTTTCCAAAGTGGGGAATTCTAATTCAATAAATTTCCACAGTGCTCAACAGATAAAAATTAACACTCACATTTGGTGGTGCAATCATGTAATCTTAGCATGCTGAGCAACTGAGACAAGGGAATCACAGCACTAGTCCACCAATCAACAACTATGTTTGACTGTTTCTCAAAATAAAATAACTTTTATAAAGACTGTTAATGTCATTCATCCTGAAGACCCCAGATAGACTACTCGTTGTTGAAAAGAAAATCTCATTATTAGATTTCCCATTTTCAGACACAGATTAAAATATATACAGGAAACAGAATACTAAGACCCTTTGATAGAATTAAGGAAAACTGATGAAAGACATTTCTGAATGAACCCAAAGAGCTGACATATTGAGAAAAGATTACAGCTCTGTTAAACACATTTAAAGTATTCAGGAAAAAATAAAGTTCTTAGGAAAATTATGGAAAATGAGAGAAGAATTAAGGAGCATGACACAAAATATAAAGAATTATTAAAAGGAGACTGATAAATTATGGAGCTTAAAATTATGATAGCAAACAAAAAATGACTCAGGAATTTCCATGGGAGTTGTGTTGATTGAGAAAATATGAAGATGTGAGAATGAAGAAAGTAGAGCCTAAGTGACCAATGGTTGCTCTCGTCCCTTGAAGAAATAAAAAGGATAGAGAGGGTAACTTCCTACAGAGGAATTTATTGTATTTAGTACTCTTCCATTTTCTACCATAATTTTTTTTAGTTTCCTTCATAATTGAGATGATAAAGAGGTATAACATTACTAAGAAGAGTACGTTGAATGAAACAAAACTGGACAAGGTTAATGTATGCTACTGAAACTTGTCAATTGAAGCCAAATTGCTATAAATTTAGAAGACTAACATTAATGTACATGGTAAACAGTAAAGCAACAGCTTCAAGAGAAAGAAGTGAAATAAAGGGGTAGTCAAATCTGTGTGCTAAGAAAAAGGCAAATGCAAAAGAACATAGTATTGGGGCAATGGAGAAAGAAAATATGTAGGATGTAGAAAACTGCAAAATGGAAGGACATTCCTTTTAATCATCTTAAACATAAAGGGATCAAATTGTTCAAAGATCAATTAAAATAAAAATAAATGAATAAATAAATTAAATAAATTAGATTGTACAGACAGGTGGTGTGCCACTGACATATATCCAAATATAAAAGATCATTTTTGGACTTAAAGATGTTCATGGGATATATGAGAAAAAATGGAAAAGATGTCCCATGAAGGTACTGTCTAAAAAAAGACTAATGTAGTTTTATTAACATGAGACAAGATAGATTTTTAAATTAGAAAAGATATGTGAAACAAATAAAAGAATTAGTCACTAATTTAATGTTAATTAATCAAGAATATGTAATGATTACAAATATTTCTACCATCCATGTTTGAATATGTCAAAAATATTTACCAAGAAGCTATAAAATACCTAAACCCAAGATTGCAAGAATTGAAGAAATGAGTAAGTTATTCTATAGAGGTGGTTTGAAACTTTAGCAATCCATTTCAAATTATCAATGAAACAAGTTCAAACAACTATGTAAATATAATTTTCCTATAAAATACTATCATGTAGCAGTCTACTTTCCTGAACTGCAAGTCAGACATTGGTCAATAAAAATCATTTATTACAATATAAATTAATTCTTAATATATTTGTAGTGAATTAAGAGTCATGCAATTTTTTTTTTTTTTTTTTTTTTTTTTGCGGGACCAGGGTTCAAACTCACGACCTTGCACTTGCCAGGCAGGCACTTGTGCCTGGGAGCTATCTCCCCAGCCCCAAGAGTCATGCAATTCATGCATCCAACTACAATGAAATAAAATTCAAATTACCAGAGGAATATTGGAAATTCACAAGTTATGAAATTATAAAAATATTTGTAAACTATGTCTCAAAGGCAATTATCAGAATTATTAGAAAATTCTTTTGAATGACTATGACCAAAAACTTAAACTAGAAAAATTTATGAGTTGCCAATAAAACATGATTATATCTATAAATGTCTGTATTACTTAGGAATGTCAAATTCATACCACAACTTTAACAATTATGCCACTAATAAAAAGAGTACAACTAAATCAAACTCAGAGAAATCTAAGAGAAAAAAAAAGATTTATGTAAGGAAAACTGGGGCTAGGGAGATAGCTCCATGGCACAAGGTTGTGAGTTTTAGAGTTTTAATTGTGGTCTCATGAAAAAATAATTAAAAAAATATATGTATATATATATATATATATATATATATATATATATATACAGAGAGAGAGAGAGAGAGAGAGAGACTAAAGGAAGAGTAGAAAAAAGTAGAATAATTGAATCAAAAATGGTCCTTTCTCACAGAAATTTAGAAATCTAAGCACATACAAAATTGCAGATGGACAATCCTTTGGCATTTTTCCTAGTCTGTAACTGTCTTAATACCCTTTTTGTTTTCTCGTAAAATAACCATTTACTTGAGAGCGAGTACAGCACTAACTGAAATTATATTAGAAGCAACACACATATAAAAGACCAGAATGACAGGCATTCCAAGCATAGTGAAAAACCTATTGGAGGTTCTTAGGACCATTGCCTAATTCGTTCTGTTTATATATAAGTGCATGGTTTTGCTCCTGCCATGTTTCCTACCTTTTCTGCTTGCAGTCTTTTCGTTGTTTAATCACTAAGTTGTTGATTTCCATTCAGCTGTGTTATGCGTTTTCATTTTTATTTCTTCTTTTGAGTTCTTTTTTCTTTTTTTTTTTTTTTTTGCCTTTTTTGAGACAGAGTCTCACTATGCAGTTCAGGATGGCTAGGGAAAAATACAATATTTACACATGTAGGCCTGGTTTATTCCACTTGTGAGTATATGTTCAAGATATATCCACTTATATATGATGTCTTCTAGTTTCTCATTCTTTGTAGCTGAGTAATATTCCATTGTATAAAAACACCACATCTTTTTCAACCATTCTTCAGATGGTGGGCATTTTGGTTGTTTCCAAGATTTGGCTATCACACATCGTGATGCTATAGACATAAGTGCACAGATATCACCATGATATGATATATTCAGTTCTTCAGGGAAACTCCCAGTAGGGGGATAGCTGGATTGAATGGAATTTCAAGTTCTAGTTTTTTAAAGGGTCTCCACGCTCATTTCCATAATGGTTGCTTTTTCACCTGTACTTGAACTAAAATCAAAATAATAATAATAATAATAATAATAATAATAATAATTATTATTATTATTATTATATTTTAGAAATAAACATGGAGTTGAAACTCTAGAATATTTACATATATATGCATATATATGTATGTCATTATGAAGGAATGTTATAGAAAAAATATATATCAACAAATTATTAAAATACATGAATTCCTAGGAACATAAATAAATCTCAATCAACTAAATCAAGAGTAAATACGAAATCTTAATAGATACATACCAGAAAACTGAATGAAAAATGAAACTTCTCAATACTAAAAGATACTCAGGAAAAACTGTCTTCATTGTTAGGTCTACTGGAAAATTTAAACCAATATTCAACCAATCCTACTTTCATTGTTTCAAAACATGTAAAGCAATGGAATATTTCCCGTTGCTGTCTGTGTGACCAGCATACCTTGGAAACAAAATCAGTGAAAGAACCACAGGAAAAAAAAAATACATGACAACATTCCTGATAAATACAGATTTAAACACCCAAAATAAAATATGAGGAAACAAAATTATAAACTGTATGCAAATGATTATATGTCTAAAACAGAATTTAATAAAAATTGATAAATGTAGTATGCTATTCTGATAGAATGACATAAAACACTAGAATGTACAAACACACCAAAAAAACATTTTAGTTCAACTGAGGATAAAAGTAATTTTCTTAACATCAAAAATATCATGTATCTAAATTGCAAAGCCTAAATTTAAACAAACAGCAAGAGACCAAGATCAAAACAAGGAAATAAATGTTAGCTTTGACAGTGTTTCTCAACATTGCACCAGAAGTTCTATCTAGGAAAGTGATAGATTTTTTTTAAAAAAAGCAAAGTAGGATCTCTCTTTTTCTTTCTCAATAAAGGTGTATTGAGATACAAAAGTTACATGTTGTATTATACAGGTTTTACTTTAACTTGAGTTTAACCATGACACATAAAAAAAATAATAAAGCTAGATTAGTTTGCTGAGCTGTAAAAGGCTTAAATCAACAGCTTCTGACATTGCCAGTTCTGCCAATAACCCCTTAGGATTTTGGAATATTGGACTATGTGCACAGCTATTTTCTCTTAGTCCAATGAGAAGAAATTTTTGTATCAGTATTGATTAGAAAAATTATCATGTCTACATCCTCTGCTCTCAACTACTACATGGACAACAATATGTATTGTATCAATTATGGGAAATGTACTACTAATATGTTTTGAAAGTCTTACATGGTTATTTATTAAAAGTAATAAAAAACAGGTGTATCAAGAGCTCAAATATCAAGAAGGAAAGTTATTTTATTGTTTGTGTTGGTGCCATGTAATATGTATTCATCTTTAAAACAGAAATATCTAGGTAATGTTATTTATTTATTCGTTTGTTTGTTTGTTTGTTTTTGGACCAGGGATTGAACTCAAGAATGTAGTAGCCAGGCAGATGCTTATACTGCTCACCTCTCTCCCTGGTCCTTAGGTTATTATATTTATCTATACTCTATATGTAATTTTAGTTGAGTCAAAGAGTACCTCCATTTTTTTCCCAGAACAATTATTTTCTGCATAAGATTAGAATCTGGATTTAATATAAACAAGCATGACCATCATTAGAAACACTGAACAAAAGTGCTAAATTATTATTCAGTGTATAATAGGTTACTCACTACTTCATGAAAATGTTGACTTTCAGAACTATCAGACAGTCTATGCAAATAAATTGTAGGAAAAGAATTTAATTTGTTCTGTACCTTGCATTTCAAATATTAGGTTATGTTCAGGAAGAATTTATGAATGACTCACTATAAATTCAATTCAAAAATAATTCATTGTCTCACCCTATGTAGCAATGAATTAGATGCAACAATGAAAGATAAATAAGAAACAAAATCTAAAATAATTTACTCACCCTAGCTTACCTTTCAGAGTGTAGCTGTCAGGGTTTTGTTAGGGTTAGCATGTTATTACAAACAAAGACTTAAAACTTCATATGAAAATAATTTCTTATCTTGTCTATAGTCTACAAATATTATTAAAATGCAAGAAATTTAATTCATTGAAATTTAAAATCTACTATATTCTGGTAAACTATTTTTTTTTTGTGTTGAGTGTTATTTTGTAGCGCAAGATAAAGGAAAAATAAAAATTGAACAGTTTACATTTCTAGAAGAGCAAATAGTAGCATGATATACTTTTTCACACAAAGGAACTTTAGAAAAATATGCTGTTTAAAAATATTTATCAAGGTGCTGGGGAGATAGCTTAGTTGAAAAAGTACTTGCCTGGCAAGCCCAAGGTCCTGAGTTCAATACTTGATACTGCAAAGTAATACATACAGAAATAAATAAATAAATAAATAAATAAATAAATATTTATTAGTATGAAGCATCGACATGAGAGCAAAGTCTTTCAGAAAACAAAGTTAAGGCTTCTGTTCCTGAACAAACAAGATGAATCCGTTTATGTCTTTCCCCATGTTAAGCATCTTTTAGCAGTTTATATATTCACATTACACATTTGCCTTTTAGGATGGCACCTAAAAGAAAAAATAATTTTGAAAAGGAAAATGCTTCTGAATAAATATTTGTTCCTGAAATTAAGTGACATGTCAGAACTGTGGCTGGAACATGATTAGCACATGGCATACAACAGAAACTTTGGCAGCAATAAACTACTTCTGCCTTTTTTTTGTATATGCACAATGTTATTACTTTTACTCATTGGCTATGTTACTGTTCGAGAAATTCTCTAATTCATTTAGTTGTCAATTATTTACATTTAAAACTTCATGACTTCTATTTTCAGAAATATGTCAAATTAAATTCTGGAAGCTCACTGTAAATGCAAAGATATCCTGCAGTTTTTGACCGAAAACACTAAACTGTTAACTAAGAATTCAACAGTTCATTGAACATAAAATGTTGTGTACCATTAGACGAGATGTGCTACATAAAAAAACACAGAAATGTTGATAGCTTATAATCTAAATAAAAAGATATTAAGAAAAAATTTTGGCAAAATAAGTCAACATTTTTTTTTATATTTTCTGTGCCTTAAAATTACTTTTCATGCATGATATCTATGATCTAAAAAAATGAAGACAAAGTAAATATTTCTTTTTAATTTATGTATTTAGTACAGGGTTTCTCCGTGGAACTCGGACTCCTAGTAATCCTCCTGTTTCACCATTTCCAGAGCTGATGTTACAGGTGTGAGCCACTACTCTCAGACATGGGTCCTTGGTGTAGTGCACCCAGCAGCAGGGCCAGCATTGCACATGGTGCTGGAGATTAAGTTCTAGTTCTAAGTAGGCACTTCGTCGGCTCAGCTAACTCACCAGCCCTAAGAATTACTAAGATAGCTATTCCAATTTTGAGCACATGGAAGAAATACAAGCAAATTTCTGTGAAACACTGCCCTTGGCCACAGTCTTCTTGTCTTAATTACTCTTCTCTCATTGCTGGGACGAATACCCGACACTCAAAATGAAGGAAGGAAATGTCTATTTAGCTCACAGTTACTGCTGGTTTCAGTCCATACTCGGCTGCCTCCAAGGCAGAGTGGCACAGGGCAGAGAGCATCCATTCATTGCGGTGGTGAAGATCAAGAACACAAATGGAGGCATAGCAGCAACAATATAGCAACAGACAGGAGGGAGGAAGTCTCTCTCCCTTAAATTGCATTCAGGCCACTGTCCCAGGCTGGAGAACCTATACACACCCATAATTCCAGCAGTACTAAGACCCATAATCCCATCCTTGGATCACCCATAATCCCAGGGGATCATGAGTTAATCACAACTTCTAGCAGTCCCCACCCCATGACTGCATGAGACTTTGGGGGAACAAGTAGACACAAACCATAACACTTGCAAATTCTTATATACTAAGATTAAGCAAACAGAAAACCTCAGACAAAAAGTGAACAAGACACTCAAACAAATTGAATAGAGCTACAAGAAATATAAAGCATCAAGATATACTGATAATAGAACAATCCAATAGAAGTATATAAAAGTACTTATAGAAATAAATTGTGGAATTGAAAACATAAATAGAAACTACATAAATACCAAACTAGGAAGGATGTTTGTAAAACTGACCAAACTGAAATTTTACACATAAAATGAGTAAGAAAAGTAACAAAGTGGATTAATTAAAAAATTCCAATGAAATATATTAGAAATAAATTTCCACTTACAATGAAAATATTTCCCAAGGTATTATTGTCTTTCTTTCTTTCTTTCTTTCTTTCTTTCTTTCTTTCTTTCTTTCTTTCTTTCTTTCTTTCTTTCTTTCTTTTTTCTTTCTTTCTTTCTTTCTTTCTTTCTTTCTTTCATTCTTTCTTTTCTGTCTCTTTTTTTTTTGTTTTGTTTTGGTCTTTTGTATACAGGATCTCCCTATGCAGTTCAGGCTGGCCTTGAGCTCACTTTTGTAGCCCAGGTTGGTCTCGAACTCACACTGATCCTCTTGCCTCAGCCTCCCAAGTGCTAGGATGATAGGCATGCGCCACCACACCTGGCCCTGGAATTATTTTCATGCAACATTAAGAAACAATATGAAATTTAAAAGAATATAAGAAAAGAAAGGAACAAAATGTTATGTTTCATACATGGTATACTGTATGTGTTTCAAGAATAGACAAGGATAAAATGCAAAGGAATATTGAAGATTTTCAAACATTGATAAAATACATGAACATTTTGACTCTAGATATAAAATTAACCCTAACACAAGACCCTAAAGAGGGCAGGGGTACCTTGAAGCCAGGGCAGACCTTCCTGCAGACATCTTTATTGCTAAATATTAAAAAAAACAATGTTACTAGATGATTAAGGCATTGCATGATTTGAAGTGGCCATCATAACATATTTTATAGTATATGACTATAAAACTTAGGAGTCAAGAATTTTCTCTGGACTATTAGGTGTCTAGTATACTTCCAAGATAGGCATATTTCACCATCAATCATATAAAACTTGGCAAAACATAGACAGAAAAGTGTCTTTTCAAATTATCCAGATTTGAAATCCACATGAATGGGGAAGAGGCATCAGTTTATCTCCCAGCAGACAACTCTGCA
Source organism: Myocastor coypus (assembly GCA_004027025.1). NCBI lineage: Eukaryota > Metazoa > Chordata > Mammalia > Rodentia > Myocastoridae > Myocastor > Myocastor coypus. The sequence goes on from PVJA010010259.1 coordinate 55,314, forward strand.
GCAGCACTGGAACACATGACAGTGGACTGTCTTCAGATTCTGGGTGAAATAGAATTTTATTTGTAGTAAATTATTATTCAAAAATAGACAAATGATCCTACAGGACCTTTCCAAAACAAAATCTCAGTATGCAAATTTCTAGGATAGATTTCAAGATGACATAATATATTCTGCAAAATAATTCTGAGATATAAAATGGAACCCTTGGCAGGGAAAACTCTCAAATATTTGGTAAGTTTAAAAATAGTTTTAAAAATGAACATAAGAATGTTGGCTTTGTTGAGCTGGATGTGATGGCACACACCTATGAGCCCAGAACTTGGGAGGGAAGCTCAGGCAGGAGGATCAGCGTGAATCCAAGACCAGCCTGGGCTACCCCCCCAAAAAAAAAGTTAGCTTTGAAATAAAAAAAATAATAATAAATTAAGTGCATGAAAATCTTTATGACTTTGAAATAATGATATCTTCCTTGAGCAAGGGGCAAGTAAAAGCCACACGGGAAGAATCAAATGTATTTCTTGTTCTAGTGAATACGAGGGCATTTGCTAAATTGTTCATGAAGAGATTAAAAGATATACTATAAAAGAAGATAATAAATTTTCCTTGTCTCTTTTTCTCTTTTACTATTCTTTTTTTAGAATTTTTTAAAAATTTTTATTTCTTTTTTTTTTTCTTGTTTCAAACTTTTGTTTGTTTATTTATCTATTTTTATGGCCGGCTCACCCTGCCCTGAGGGCAGGGCTGGCACAACATGTGGTTCCAGGGATCGAACAGCTGGTCCCTGCAGCCGCCTAAGCTTTCCTAAGCAGGTGCTTTAGACCACTAGCCATCATGCCAGGCCCTTATTATCCTTTTTAACAAAACAAAACAAAATAACAACAACAACAAAAAAAAAAAAACAGGGGAACACCCACTCGGGAACCCCCTCCTGTCCCTCTCTCGGACAGGAGCTTGTTTTCCCTCAATAAATATGTTCTGCTCATAAAAAAAAGCATTTACTTCACAGAGAGTATAGAAATAATTGATATGACTTTGGGAGCAGCATGCTTCTGAAAGACGAGCATGACAGGCAGTCCAAGCGTCTGGTGCTCTCAGCAACTCCTATGAAGTCAACAAGTGCATTGCATTAATTATTGTGGCTGTCCTACTAACGTATTTTCAAACTGTCTTTTTGTTATGTATTTCTTATTAAAATTAATAACATTTTAAAAATGAAAGATAATAAATTGTCTTTCAAATCTGCCATTAATTTAAAAAGAATATGAAAGCATTTAATCAAAGCTTATTATTCAAGTAATAAAACTATTCCTTAAACATGAAGTGTTGAGAAACTGCGAAGAATTTAGCTAAGTATGTTTCACTTTATTGTAGATATTTAAATTATCCTAAGTGAAAATATATTTGGATTTGAACAATAATGCTATACAAATGATGATAAAGAGGAAGAAATGGAACATCAAATGTGCAGAAAACAGAGCCAAAGAAGAATGTGCTTCTGATAAATCTGGAGTGGAAAAAGCAAAGGGACAATTCCAAGACTCACAAATGAAAATTTTGAAGAACACAGCACCAAAGAACTTGGTAGCAAATGGAACCTAAGAGCAGGGAAACGCGTGCATTTAAAAATATATAGAGAAAGAGGTTGAGGAGCCCCTGCAGAAATGGCGTGCTCGGCCTCTACATACACTCACTGCCCAAAGTATTCTTGTGTATAGCATATTAAAAACAGAGAGAAATGGGAGAGAGAGAGAGAGAGAGAGAGAGAGAGAGAGAGAGAGAGAGAATAGAGAGGAAGACAGAGAGAGGGACACAGATGCAGAGAGAGAAAGAGACAAAGAAAAAGAATGACGCAAGCAAGCAAGCAAGCAAGCAAGCAAGCAAGAAAGAAAGAAAGAAAGAAAGAAAGAAAGAAAGAAAGAGAAACCCTTGCACTATGCAGACTTCATTCCCAGTGCGCTTGCATTTATTTATTGATTGATTGATTGTATTTTTGAGACAGGGTCTGGCTATGCAGTTCAGGCTGGCCTTGAGCTCACTTTTGTAGCCCAGGCTGGTCTCAAAATCGCATCAATCCTCCTGCCTCAGCCTCCGGAGTGCTGGGATTACAGGTGTGAGCCACCACGCACAGCTGCGCTTGCATTCAATTGCAATTTGTTGTTAAATCATATGGTTATTTTCCTGAAGCTTGAGCCTTCTGTGTCTACTTGAGGCAGAGAATGGGACGACTTCAGGTAGCAAAACTTGAAGCTCGGCTGCAAGTCGGGATGGGGCATATAGAGAATTTCATTTATTTTATGTCGGTGAAATTCTAAGCATATTCTTAAATAAAAATTCTAGTACTTGTTCTGAGCGAAAATGTTCTGTGAATAGAACTGATGAACATAAGCGTAATTGTATAGAAAAACTAGCAAAATATGTACCTGATTTTCCATATAAACTTAAGGTAATATTGTTAAGCAATCTTAGTAGAGTCTTACCATATGTGGCATTTAATTACTTATTTCTGCAGAAAATTGATTATAGTATATGTCTCCAGAATACTGCTATTGTCTCTCTCTTCCTAAAAATACAAACCGTGATCATACATATTAGGGAACCAGGGAAATAGCTCAGTAGAATAATTGTCTGTCTGGCAAGCACAGGATACATTATCATCAACTCTCTTTTAAATATTTTCCCCTACTTCAAATACAGACCTCCTACATTTTCTGCTTTGTTATGCAGTGCTGGAATTTGCAATTTGGGAATGTCTTTGTGAAATATGATTACATATATATACAGAGAGAGAGAGAGAGAGAGAGAGAGAGAGAGAGAGAGGGAGAGGGAGAAGGAGGGAAGGAGGGAGCGAGGGAGGGAGGGAGGGAAGGGGGAGAGGGAGAGAGAGAGAAATGAGAGAGAGAGAAAGACAGTGAGAAAAAGAAAGG
>PVJA010010260.1:0-23617 GCA_004027025.1 Myocastor coypus
AAAATATGTAATATAACCATTGTTAAATTTAAACAATAAAAGAATTGGAAAAAAAATAAAATAAAATAAATAATTAAAATAAAAAAAATAAATTAAAAAAAATGCATTAAAAAGAAGCCAAGTACTTTGCAGCAGGTTAATAAGAAAGATGATTGAATACTGTCTTGGGAATTTTCCAGACCCCACCTTTTGCAGGACCAAGAGTATAAAAAGGTAAACTGTTATGACTTATATCCAGATAGTGTCCCAAAGCCTCATGTACTTACAGGCAGGGATTTAGCGAAGAAGGTGAGTGGACATGAGTGCATGAGACTCATCAGTGCATTAGTCCACCTCTGCCCTTACCTGAAGCTAGCTAACTATGGACTGAAATCTCCAAAACTGTGAATTGAAATCAACCTCTCCTCTTTGCAACTGTGTCAGGTATTGTGTCTCACTAATGACAAAGTAAGTAGGATAACTTTTTTGAAAGATTTTACTTTGAGAAGAGCCCTAATGTATCCTACTCACTCAGAGCCACAGAGAGAAGCATTTCCCCTAGTCTAGACACCCATGTACTCAGAAGCTACTGCCACCAAGATCCAAGGGGACCAGGCTAGTACTCAAACTGATGCCAAAACTTGACGTCAGCTCCACAGGGCTGGTTTTACAGACATGATGAGTACAAAAGCTATGGGATCTTTGGGGCTTCAACATAGATTTCAGAAGGTCTGGAAGGCCAAGAAAAATTTACAACAGAGTCATGGTCCTTAGCAGGAACTCCTGAAACGATGAGACTTGAAACTGTGGAAGAGTAGATCCAAAGTACCATGGAGACCTGAGGAAACTGAAAATGCCAGGAATGTGGAAATTTTACAGAGCAGCACCATAGACATCAAGGGAACCTGCCCAAGAGGGATGTCATATGCCACTTGCTCACTGTGGGACATAATGCCTGACACCTACAATTTCAAGAGAAAAGGTTTATTTAGTTCACAGTTTGTAGGGGTCTTAGTCCATAGTCAGCTGACTCCAAGGCAGGGCAGCATGGCAGAGGAGCATGGAAGAGAAGAAACAACTTATGGTATGACAGGCAGGAAGCAAGGAGAGATAGACAAGGAGGAGGTAAGGAGATAGACACTTCCAGGCCCACCTCCTTCAGTCAGGTTTTACCTCCCAAATCACATTTAGACATCCACGGATGAATCCATTGAAGCGGATCATATAATCATGATCCATTTACCTCCCAAAGGCCACACATAGTACATGAGGCTTTGGGGGCACATCTAGGTATAAACCATGACAATGGGCCACAACCAGTGAAAACAAAGGGTGGGGGCTTCCTCAGCCCTTTGAAGATCATGTCACCATGCCCTTCCATGGGTGCTGGATATGAAGCTATAAAATTTAATGCTTGCACTACTGGGTTTCATTATTACTTTGGTTTGACTGGTTCTTTTCTATTTCCTCTGTTCTTTCATTTCAAAATAGGAATATTTACCTTGTACCATTGTATGTTGGAAGTAGTTAAGTTTTTCCCCATAGGAACTTACAGCTAAGAGTTTGCCTTTAACCTCTAAGGAGACTTTGGACTTGCACATTCTGGCAATACTTAACTGTTAAGCCTGGTGACTCATAGAAGTGGGTAAATTCACTGGGTATAAATCTTCGGGGTCAGCAGCAGAAGCTTATGATTTAGATATAAATTGTCCCCCCAAAATCTTATATATTATGAAGATGATTGGATTATGGGGTGCTATTCTCATCAATTGATTCATCCATTGACTACTTCAGTAGTTCATATACTGTTTAGAGGTGGCATCTGGTTGGAGGGGTAGCTCACCTGGGGAATGATATGAAAGGACATATTCTTTTTTCTGCCATTTTTTCTTTTAATAAGAAATAACAATGTGACATTTTTAAAACACTAGTACATTCCCAATTACTGCTACAATGCATATTGTTGTCCTTGTAGTAGTTGTACAGAGCACTAGATGTAGATGTGCTAATTTTTCTAATCGTTGTTACAGAAAATTTCTTCTCATTGTACTAAGAGAAAGTAGTTGTATACATAGTCCAGTATCCCATAATCACAGTGGATTATTGGAAGAAATGGCAGTATCAAAAGCTGTTGATTTAAGCCTTTTACAGATCATCATACTAATCTAGCTTTATGTTTTATGCCTCATGGTTAAACTTTTCAGCTGGGGGGAGGGTTAAGGGCAAGTTAAAGCAAGACCTGTATAACAAAACATGTAACTTTTGTATCTGACAAGGTCAGTCAAATCCCCTTGGGATTTACCTTGAAACCATGTACAGTGCTTTGCAGAACTGTTGTCAGTGTCAGCCATCTGGATGAGTCACGGCCTTTGCTTGACCAGTTTGCACTCTGTGAAGGCCCTTTCCTCTCCAGGTGACTCTCCTTTGACACACTATATATATTCAATCCTTTTCCTCTGTGGTTCCATAATCTCCTTGAACAGAAAATTTAGGAAACCACTGAGTTATAGGATGTTACAGCACAGGTCTCTTATGCCCCTGAGTCATGACCTTGAAGGGGTAGGGCCAAAATATTGGCAATCCTTGTAGCCTAGAAGGGCATATTCTTATTGAACAGATAATTTGGGAAACCACTGAGTTATAGGATGCTACAGCAGAGGTCTCTTATGTCCTGAGTCCTCACTGACCTTGATGGGCTGGGGCCAAAGTATTGGCAATCCTTGTAGCCTGGAAGGGCATATTCTTATCTCTGGATTCTCACTTCTTCCTCTGTTCTGTTTTCTGGCTGCCATAAGTTGAGCAGCTTTCTTCTGCCACATCCTTCCGCCATACCCCTTCTGCTTTGGAGCCATCTGACTACAAACTAAACTGTGAGGCAAAATAACCTTTTTGCATTTAAGTTTCAAATGCCATATATTTTGTCTCAACTACAGAAAAATGACAAATAAAGTGATCATCAAGGGCTCTTGGGTTTATTACAGAAGGGATTATCCTATACAGGACAAAATAAAGGTCTTTCTCAGCAACTTATTACTATTTAATAATAATTTTAAAATTCCTTTCTGTCTCCAACAGCATCTATAGCATGTTCTTCATAAACCTCTCATGTCTTTTAAATTTTTTGAGTAGAAAAATCAAAAAGTGACATTTAGGTTTGCTTTCTTATGATCACTATAACTCCCACCTTTCATGTCTTATCAGAGAGGCACTGGCTATGGCTTTCTCCCTTAAGAGCTATATTTCTTGAGCTTCTTTACCTGAAGATCCAAAGGCCCTACAAGAAAATGACCCTTGGTATAAAAAGTGAAGTCATATAATATGCTGAGCTGTAAAATGTTCGAGTCAACAGCCTCCAATGTCACCAGTTCTGCTGATAACCCTCTATAATTATGGACTATTGGACTATACATACAGCCACTTTCTCTTAGTTCAAAAAGGAGAAAGATTTATACTAATAGTGTTTATACAAGATATCAAGTCTGCATCTTGTACTCTGAACAAATACTACAAAGACAACAATGTGCAATGTATTAATTATTGTATTTGCCCCACTACCTTTTGTGGAACTGTCTCATTGCTATTTATTCCTCATTAATATTAATTTTAAAACATCAAAAATAGAAACATCAAAAAACAAATGACAGCCACTGTTATATTAACATATTTCACACTATCTCAATGTTCAACTCACTCTCCCACAAGTCTTTAAGACCCTAATAAACTTAATTTTTTGTTCTTAAAAAAAAAACAGAATGAAAGAAAATGACCCTCATACACTTTCTACAGAAAAGGAAAAGAGCAGTGGTGAATCACTTAAAATATCAAACACTGGGTATAAATCAATCAGTACTTCATCCCTTTCTGCTGATGTAAAGCCCATTTCCATAGCAACAGGGATTAGAAATAGCAACCTATGAGAAACACTGAGTTTATTGGAGCACATGGAAGTTTGAGTTTGCTTTTCAGCCAAATCTTGAAAACACAAATCTTTGACAAATACCTACATGTTATTTTTATCACTTTTAAAAGGTAATGTTTGAATTATGGATTAAAGAAAATCATTTCTTTCCACTTAACAAAGACAGTCAAACCCAACATAAGCTAGTTTGTAGGATGAAGATTAAGGCTCTCCTTAATCGTCCCCCCCGCCCAAATTTTTTATCTCTGCCGAATGTAGCATTATGAGAGCAAAACAACAGTAATGATCTGCTCTAATTCTACATTTAGTCACAGATTTTACCCTCGTTTTTTCATAGATGTGTGTCTCTAAGCATGATATCTCCACACTCTTTTCATTCACATACAAAATGAATTTATCTTAGATATAGTGAAAGGCTTACCAATAAATTATTCTATAAATTAGGTGATTCTCATACCTGATTCTTAAAAGATTTTTTAATAAGCAGCAAGTTCAGATTGGAGGAGTGCAAGGCATAGTAGAGTAAGCCAAGGAACTGGGGTCAGAACAGGAAGAATAAAATGAGACAAGGACCCACAGAGGGAGTAACATCTCTCCTACACATAACTCTCATCTTTATTTCTTCAACCTTTAAGGTCAATCTCAAAAGTCTCCTGTTCTAGGAAGGTACCCAGTCAACACAGTCAATCTACATTACTCATGGGTTTGATATGTGCAAGTTCTCCTGCAGGTTAAAATTTATCTACAACTCCTACATCAGTACTATGCTTTGAGATCATTCACGGAAATGTACATACTGGTATGTTCCAAGTGGAAACAGAAGAAGGCAACATTGTCTTATCTTTAGCTCTCATCACGTAAACACATGTCTTTTTCACCAGTTGCTTAAAGCCATGTGTTTTATATTTCGTGCACTTCTGCTCATGATTCTGATGTTCTAAATGGCCCCCAAGTGCTATCTAGAGATTCCAAGCACCAGGGGTTTGTGATGAGGTTCTCTAGGAAAATATTTGTGTTCAACAAGCTCATTTAGATATGTGCTATGGTGCTATCAGCCATGAGCTTAATGTTAATGAATCAACAGTTTATATTAAATAAGGTGTCTTTAAACAGACACGCATACAACCAAGTTATATTTTAATTAGTTAACAAATGCATAACCAAAGGATCACAGGAATTTAAAATGTATTTTCCCTAGGAATGGTGCTTCATTTTTTAAGAAATCAGATTTAGTATCTCCTGATTCAGTGCTGGGGCAACTTTGCAGAATGAATTTAAACTCATATTGATCTCATTTTAAACTCATCCTACCTCTTACTTAGCACCTTATCATGTATGACTTTCTATCCTGTTGTTATTCCACTCTTTGTTTCTCTTTGTGTTTTTTCTAATCGTAAAATAATACCAGCTCTCAGTGGTACCCGTTCTATCACCTGACAGGTAGGGACTGAAACTTTGGCAAACATTCTTCCATTTGTGGCTGACTCATGTCCCACATGAAATGACAAACTCCTTTTAGTCAGGGACTCCATCATTTTTCAATGTTTAACATTGTTTTAACAAGGATATAGACACATGAAATCCGGTGGAAAAAAAAAAAAAAAAGGAACTGATTTTGCTATTTTAATTCTAGTCACACAGTTTGCCAGGAAATTGATTTGGAAAAGTGAGAATATTATGTAAATTTTCAATTATGGCTAATTAGTAAACTCATAATTATACTTCTCATGCCTACCATGTATTCTGCATTTATTATTTTAAAATAGTGTTCATTATTTTATTTGCATAATTTCATTTTAATCATGGGAAATTATCCTATTAAAAACCTAATGTGGAAAAAATTTAAGGAGCTTTCCAAAATAATAAAATAGAGTTGGACTTGAGTGCAGATGGTCTTCACTATTAATCAAGTATGTACCTTCTTAGATAAGAAATATTTTTAAATTCCCTGTGGAATATCAGTTTTAATAATTAAAACTTAAAATACTCTGATGCACATGTAATCCAAGCAACTTGCATAGACTGATTTATTTAATCCTTACACAATCTTATAAAAATGATTGGATGCTTTTTTATAGCAGAAAAGGATAAATTTGAGGCTTTCATTAATAAAAGAATGCAACTAGAGACTGTATTCTTAAGTGAAATAAATCAAACCCACATATGCAAACATTGTTTTGCCTTCCTACTGTACAAACCTGAAATACTAAACAAAATCTGAATGGTACAGTAGAAAAAAGAAGGAACAGGAGGAGGAAGACGAGGAGGAGAGGAGGAGGACGAAGAAGAAGAAGAAGAAGAACAACAAGAACAATAAGAAGAAGAAACATTATTGCCTTCTTTGTACAGGTAAGGACATGGAGCCTTAGAGGAATGAATACATGTGTGTATGTGTGTGTCTGTGTATCCAGCACATATATATGGTCTAAGCTCCTGCAGCACTCTGTGCTGCCATAAACTTAGATGCTGAAAGTGACTCCATGCCTGCATGGAGCTCATAGTCCAATGGGACAAACAGAACATGAAGAAATAAGTAAAAGCTTTATTGTACTCATTTACTTGTACATTGTTTCTCTCTCCTACAAGAATAAGTAGTAAGATATGTAGATAATACATATATTTTTTATTATTTTTGTGCAGTGACAATATGATGATGTGCTCACCACCACACCTCTGAAATAGGTTGCAGTAATCTACAGTAAGTTGCCAGGGTCCAGCCAATATTTTAGCATCCCAAGTCATGACTGAAGTACAACCATGGTAGCCACTGTAATCTCTGCATTCAAAAAAATCTTATAAATCTTTTATTGTACTTATATATTTGGTACAGAGTCTCACTGCACAGCTGAGTCTCCTAGTGATCCTCTTGCTTCAGCCTGCCCAGCCCTGGGATTACAGACATGTACCCTTATTCCTGGTTTTAGGGCCTACATAACACGCCTAGGGTTCTGGGGCTGATATGACCTGCAGTATCAGAGATCAAACCTGGGTCCTTGCACTTGCCAGGCAAGCATTTAGACCACCAAGCTGTCTCCATAGCCCTGATCTCTGCATTCTTTAGGTCTTCCAGAATGGCTTTTTCTTGACAGAGTTAAAAATAGAATTTTACATACTTATCTAATCATGTTAACAGCAGCACAATTCATAATAGCTAAATCTTGCAAGCAGCCCACATGTCCATCAATAGACAAGTGGATAAAGATGTGTTGCTTGTATACAATGGAGACTCTTTGACCATAAAAAGTATACACTTGATCCATTATAGTAGAATGGATATACCTTGAGACTATAATGAGAAGTTTAAAAATTTAGACTCTCAAGCTTAATTATTTCATGGTTTCTCTTGTATAATAAATCCAAAATATAAAGAACAAATTAAAAGATAGGTGATAAGTATCAGGGAGACAGATATTTTGCATATAGGAAGGGAACCAAGAGATTGAGAAAGGAAAATAGGAGGAGATGGGAAACAGATTTTTTAAAAATTAAGATGTTACATACATGGACCAGCTCCACACAAAGAATGTAATCATTATGTACTGCAAAAATGAGGCAATAAAAATTTTAAAATGGGAAAAGCGAAAAAATATTGTTTAAATTTGTCAGTAACATTGCCATAGCTGAAGCTTAGAACCTCTCTCTCTCTCTCTCTCTCTCTCTCTCTCTCTCTCTCTCTCTCTCTGTCTGACTTTAAAATAGATCAAAATCTTAAATGTCAGATAAAACTATGAAACTATAAGAAAAACGCTTTACACTAGCTTAGGCAATGACTTCTTGGGTAAGACCCAAAAATACAGTCAACAAGAGCAAAAATAGATGGGATATTTCAAAGAAACTTCTGCATGGGGAAGGAAAGACAATCTGTGTAATGAAAGACCATTTGGAAACTAATCAAATAGCAAGGGTCATATCCATAATGGACCAGGAACTCAAAAAAATCTCAACAGCCTAAAAACTAAAAGAAGATATATGAACTGCAGGCAAGCATACAAAAAAATTCTCAGTCACTAATCATCAATGAATACAAATTAAAAAGTTATGGAATATCTTACTTGCACTGAAATGTGTTATAACTAAATGACAAAACATAAACAGAGAAAGGGGAGCATACACAATGTTGGTGAGAATATAAATTAGTGTAGCCATTATGGAAAATAGGTAATTCTAAAAAAAAAAATTAAAAGAAAAGTAACTATGTCCTAAATATCCTACTCCTGGCTATGTATCTAAAGGAAAAATAAGTCCACCAAAAGACTACCTGCATTTTTGTGTTTACTGTAAAATTATTCTCAAGAGCCAAGCCATAGAGTTAGGCATCTGCTTGTCAGGAGATAAGTAAAGAAAGCACTGCACGTACATGCAATACAATATTATTCAGCCATAATAAGAATGAAATCCTGTTGTTTTCATCAACATGGCCAGAACTGGAATAAAAAGTTTATTTCACAGGAGTACAGGAGCCAGTGGGATAACTTAGTGGACTAAGTGTCTGCTTAGGCAAGTGCAGTGATCAGGGTCCAGTCCCCAGCATGACATGGCACACATCTGCAGTCCCAGCACTGGGGAGGCTGAAAACAGGAAGATCACTATGATGTAAGTACAGAGAATAGTGGGCACTAGAGACTGGGAAGAGTAGGATCAAATCCAGAAAGGTTGGTAATGATGAGTACTAAAATGCAATGACACTGGAGGAATAAATTCTTTTTTTTCTAATCTTTTATTTACTTGGCAGAGTGACTCACTATGCAGCTCAGACTCATAGTGATCCTCCTGTCTCAGCCTCTCCAGCTCTGGCATTACAGGAGTGCACCACTGTGCCCAGTTTTGGTGGCCAGCTCAGCTGCATCGCATGCGATGGCAGGATCAAACTCAGGTCTCTGTGCTATTCAGGCAGGCAGTTAGACTGCCAAGCCATCTCCCCAGCCCTAGGGGGAAAAATTCTAATGATCTACACCACAATCAAATGACAGGAGCTCAAAACAGCTCATGTATTTTACTGAGACCTAAAAAAGAGAAGTTAAAGTTCCCAACACATCAGTGATAAACTCGAAAGACAATGGCAGTCCTAATTACTGAGATTTGGATGTATATTTTCACACAGGTCTCCATAAATGGATATAAATTTATGTCAATAAAAATATTTCCCTACCAATATGGTGGTACAAGGATCATAAATTATTTTTATACACAGAAAATTTGTGTGATTCTTTAATACAAAATTCATGTCTTTTCCTTCAAAAATTAACACATCAGGCTGAGGAGATAGCTCAGCAACATAAGCACTTGCCTGACAAGCACAAGGTCCTGAGTTCAATCCCCAATACTAAAATAATAATAATAATAATAATAATAATAATAATAATAATAACACAACTATCCAGGTTAAAAAATAAAATAAAGTTTAAAATTAAAAACCTAACTTAAGGATATTGTTTGGGTTCCCCTTTTTTTTAATTCCATTTCTTTAAAAATAGTTTTACCAATAACCCACTGCGAATAATAAACTTTGGATTATGTATACAACTACTTTCTCTTAGTTCAATGAGAAGAAATTTTGTTGTACCAACAGTGATTTGAAAAATTGTAACATTTACACCCTATGCTCTTGTATAATTAATAGAAGGACAACAATATGTACTTTATCAAATATTGAAATGTACTACTAACATGTTCCGAAACTATAATATTGTTATACATTGTTATTTCTTATTAAAAGTAATTTAAAAATAGGGGGTTGGGGAAGTAGCTCTGTGGCACAAGTGCCTGCCTGGCAAGTGCTTGCTCATGAGTTTAAACTCTGGCCCATCAAAAAAAAAAAAAAAAAAGCACTATCAGAAAATGGACATGATGTTTCATTTATTTATTTGACTTCTGATTCCAAGATGATTCAAAATTGTTTTGTTGATACATTATATACCATGGCTCCAACCTCACCTTGTTCAGTTGTCTGGTTGATTGTCTTGAGAATTCTCGTTTGCTAGACTATGTAACGGGTGTGCATTCCACGCAGGTTCTTGGCATCCAACCCTGCGATGCTACTGATTAATGTCTTCAGCAAGCAGCAAGTCCAGCGGAAGGAAGGATGAATCCACCGCACGGCTGACACCCAAGTTACTTCGGTTGTAATATCAAGTATTTACACTCTTTTTATATATATATTTGTTGATGCGTTGGCACATGGCCGCCATACACAATGTTTATCTTCCTTATGGGGCGTTGGCCCACGTACAACAATGTTTTATTTTCTCGTGCTGGTCCCCTTGCCCCTCCCCTTCCCTCCATCCAGTTCTTTTGTACTTATTCTACTGAGCTATCTCCCCAGCCCTCCATCCAGCCCTTGAGCCCCGTCCTGTTTCCTCACAGCTTTGCCGGAAATTGTGTTTACAGCTGTCATGTGGCACTGGCCCACGTACATAATGCAAATGCCCTTCCCCTTCCTCTCTCCCCAATCCTTCTGTCTCTCCTTTTTAGTGGGGTAAAATGATTATTCAAAAAGCAAGAGATGAAGGGTTAAAGGAGAAACTAGCTCTGTGTGGAATGAGCTTGGACAGAATGAAGAGAGAAAAGGCTACAACCAAAAAGAATAGAAGTGTAGGGCCAACCAGATAGTTCAGTGCCTGATTAGATAGGTTCAATCCCTAGCGTGCCATGCAGGCCCCACCACCAGAGCATGCTGAGATTGCAACTGAGACTGGGCATGGTGACACGCGCCTGTAATACCAGCACTTGGGAGGCTGAAAACAGGAGGATCACTACGAGTTCGATCTACGTAGTGACAACCTGTAGAACTTGTACTAAATATATTAAATTAAATAATAAAAATAACAGAAGTGCACCCAGGGCCTAGGAGACACGGAGAGTGCTGCCAAGTGGAGGCCCAACACCCTCCCTCCATCACGGATTCCTCTTTCCTTTTCCGGAAACATCATCCGTGTATGTCTGTCTTGTCTTTGCTCTGTATTTAATGTTTGGGTTTCTCATACAAGAGAAGCATGTCAGGGAGATAGCTCAAGGACACCAGTGCCTGCCTAGCAAGTACAAGGTCCGGAGATCGATCTCCAGTTCCAATAAATAAATAAATAAATAAATAAATAAATAAATAAATAAGAGAAGCAAATGACCAGTAAGCATGTGTGTCTGATTTGTGTCACTCACCTGTGGTCTCAAGGTACATCCTTTTTCTGAAAACTGACTAAAGATTTCTTTTCTTTATAACAGAGTAGTACTCCACTACCAAGCTGCTTTTTTTAAAGTAAAATTTATGGTGGGTTTGTTACAGAACAGTTAATTCATTTTAATTCTGTGTAATTTTGTCTTGCCAAATTTATGTAGTTTATTTTATTAAGAAATAGAGTCAACTATATAAGGGGATATTATAATAGCAATAGCAGAATGTCAAGTAACTATGAAAAATAGTTACAAATAGCCAACAGGCACATGAAGGAAAGGTTGGCATAAACAATACAAAGAGGCACATCAGAGCTACAGGGTGACATCACCTCGTTCCAGTTTAAAGGCTAATAGCAAATGGGGTTAAGCTAATCACTGCCAGTCTGATGTGGAAAAGAGGAAACTCCTACATACTATTGTAGGAATGTAAATCAGTACAAGTACAATGGAAAACACATTAGAGGTACCTCAAAAAATAAAAATGTAGCTGCGGTACGATCCACCAATCCCAGCTCTGGGTATGTAGCCAGAGGAAATGGAATTAGTATGCTGAAGAGACATCCACATCACGTGTTCACTGAAGCACTATTTACAGAGGCCTAAGAAAGGGAAACAATGTGAACATCTAGCAACTTAAAAAGAAAACATGCTCCATAAACACAATGAAATACTATTCAGCCATTGAAATAATGAAATATTGCCATTTGAAAAAAATGTGAATGAAACTGTAGATCATTATGTTAAGGGAAAAAAGTCATGCACAGAAGGAAAAGTACCGCATATCTCATTCCGCTGTAGAATCTAAAAAATAAAATAAAATAAAATGACAATAACAAAACTGATCTCCACAACAGCAGGGGCTCGATTCCCGGCATGTCGTGTCAGCCCCGCCTCCAGTGGGTGCTAAGATCGTGTTTGAGATGGTGTGGCGTACCTATAATCCAAGCTCTGGAAGGTCATAAACAAGAGGATCACTACAAGTCCGATCTATGTAGTGAGACCCTGTACCAAATTAATAATAATTATTATTATTATAATTATAATAATAATAATGAAAAACTGATTTCATGGAACTAGAGAGTAAAACAGCAGTTATCAGAGAGTGGAGACAGTAGGAAGGTAGGGATGAGGAAAGAGATGAAGTTATGCTTAGATTAAGCAGAAAGTTCTGGATGCTGTTAACATAGTATTATGACTGTGGGAAATAACAAAGTACTACAAATTTCAAAAGGCTTTTACAGGAAAGAATTTTGAGAACTTTTACCATGAAGAAACAAAAAATATTTAAGGGGATCAATATGCTTGGCTTCACTTAGAAAATCTAAGTGACTAGCCATATAAGACACTTGTTATGGTTTATGTCTAGTTGTCCTCCCAAAGCCTCATGTAGTCATTGCGTGGGTACTTCTATAGATTGAGACTTGACTCATGAGTCACTGGGATTGTGTGTATTAGTACTGATAGGATTATTGGTCTGAGTAGGGCTGGGGCTAAGGGTGTGGTCTAGGGTGGATATCCTAAGGCAGAGGGCCTGATAGGAATATAAAGAGAGACAGAGAGACAGAGCTGTAGCTGTTGCTCTGCTGACCTGTTTGGTTGGCTGCCTCTGCCACCATTTTGCTGCTGTTCTGCCGCCACGAACTGGATGCTCTCTGCCCTGCTCCACTCAGCCTTGGGCCAGCCAAATATGGACTGAAACCTCCACAAACTGTGAGCTAAATAAACCTTTCCTTCCTTCATTTTGAGTGTCAGGTATTTGTCCCAGCAATGAGTAAAAAGTAACTAAGACAACACTCATATTGAGAAGGGGGTCAACAATAAGGGAGAAAAAGGTTGCATCTGTCTATGCTCGTCCTACCAATTAATTATTTGAGAAGCTTCTCGGCCTATAGTTACAAAAATTCAGCTCAGAAATCAGATTTTCTGAGTTCAAGTTCCATCTCCTTTATCATTATGGGCCCTCAGGAAGCTGCTCCACTTATTTCAACTTGTCCCTGATCACAAGTTGTGAAGATCAGAAGAAAAAGCAGTTAGCATAATTCCAATCATCTGGCTACAACTTAGCAAATGCTAGTGGCTGCTATGGTGCTGTTGATAATGACACTGATATTGAAGGTGATATTTCTTTATCTTATATGCTCCATTTTAATTGGAAGTGCTTATAAATATTTCCTTTAATAGTATTGTCTACCTAATAGTATAATTTTTAAAAAATCAGTCAAAAGACTAGTTTTTTGATTAAATTTTTGTTTTCAATTTTCTCACTTGTACATGAAATCTACAGTGATCCCAATTCCAAATGTTTGAAAAATAACGCTAAAGACTTACTTTATTGACTGAATTTGAGTTTACAGTTTATTGAAAAAAGCATTTTTTAATTCTTAAGAATTACAATGGTTCTATTACCCTTATATATCTATTTATCACCTCATATTTTGATGGTTACAATATTTTCCTAGTGGTTACAAATGTCTTAGGATAGGCTGGAAGATCACATTGACTGCAAATGCTCACGTTCAGCAATATTCTTTCTCCCCACCAAAAAAATTTTTCTTCAAATGATGCACTTGATCTTCCCCACCATTGTGATTCTGTCAAATATACTATTCTAAGAACATTTGAAAAGTGAGCTTAAAAGCTAGCTTTAATCTCTGAGGAGAAAAAGTATAAATCATTGTTTCTCAAGTTAATTGTTGGAAGCTTTTCCAGAGGGCTGAGAATCGCCTGTGGATTTTAAATGCCATGTGTTTGACATTAAAATAATACAGTTTGAAGAGCTAGTGGTTCATCTGAATGATCTTATAGCTGAGTCCTGCCACTCTACCTTGGTACCCATATGAGTACTTGTATTTTTGGTTTTGCCGCCAACAAAGACTTCTGCTTTGTCATTGCTTTTTGAGAAAGAAGCAGAGATGGGATGAATTCCTAAGTAATGAATCTGTGCCATGTGAGGATTAAATAACATCACTGCAGGCTGTAAGGTCTCTTCAGAGTTCAATTGTTTGAAAGGTGGTGAAATGGAGTAACCATTAAGTATATCATAGACACACCAAATTCAAGGACTCTGTGCTATTCTAACCTGTTCAGTGATACCTCCATTGTTACCTCATCTTGTTCCAAATTTGTACTCAAACATCAAAAAGTTCAAGAACTGAACATATTTTTCCCCTTAAGAAATAATGCAAAGCCAGATAATTGGTTCTGAGACTCCAAAGTTACACATAAATTGATTTTCCTGTGACCAGCAAATTGTACAATGCTTTCTTTAACTCTATCATGGTCCTCCTCCTTGCTTTTCCTCTTAGCTTTACTGCCTGTGTCATTAACTTTCTTTGGAGCCATGGTTATGACATTTTACACAAATAAAATGCCAAAAGAAAAAGGACAATGACAAATGTTTTAACACATGAACATAAATACTCTAAGCTGTCTAGGCAAGAACGGTACTTAGACTGAAGCATTACCTTTTCCTGTCTGAGTCAAAATGCAACACCTGAATCCAGGTTTTTTTCAAGTTGGATTTTTGGTTCAACTACGAGGCCAAGTTAGGAACACTAAGTAGTTTTATTTTGTTGTTTTGTTTTTGTTTTTCACTTAGTACATGGTCTACAGGGTCTACCTGGTCTCACTGCACAGATCAGACTTGTAGTGATCCTCCTGTTTTAGACCTCCCAAGTGTTGAGAGCGTCACCACATCCAGTCTCAATCACCATCTGAGTGTGCCCTGGGAGGCAGGGCCAGCATAGCATGACCAGACATCTAACCCCAATCCCTGAACCTGCCTAAGCAGGCGCATTAGTGTACTGAGCCATCTGGCTGGCCTTAAGCAGACTTTTAAAGAAAAACTTTTACTGTACTGGTAAAAGAAAGTTCAAGCCTGGAGCCCTTTGACAACCGAAGTAGCACCATGTTCACACTGCACTTGACAATTGTCCTTCAACAAATCGTCTATCATGTTAGGTAAATGTCTCTGTTTTATGGGTTTTCTAGTTTTATTGTCCTGTAAGAGCTATTAAGCACTGGTAGTTTATACCTAGCTTAATAGTTATACATATTTGAATAACAATATAATTTTTTTAAAAGGCTGTTAACACAGGGGCTACTTAAAAAAGTTTTTTGAAATGCTATTGAAAGCATTCTAATTTCTTTAGTTGATAGTTTTTTGTTATTTTACTTTTATGTTGAGCTTTAAGAAAGCTACTTTTCCTGCTTCTTATATTTCAAGCAGTGTTTAATTGCATTCGTGTATTAGCTTGATTATTTATCACAAATCCTCTCAGGGAAGTTAGCTTCATTGTTTGCATGGAGAAGCAGAGGTTTGCAGCTATAAATAACTGCCTGGGGTCACTCAGCAAATACAGGACAAAGTGGAGATGCAAACCCAGGTATTAGGGGCTGGGGAGATAGCTCCGTGGCACAAGTGCCTGCCTGGCAAGTTCAAGGTCGTGAGTTTGAACCCCAGTCCCACCAAAAAAAAAAAAAAAAAAAAAAAAAAACCAGTTATTAACACTCCCCGTGGACACACGTATAACCTCTGCATTATACTAGCTGTATGATTTATATATTGTTTACAATCTATAATTCCCCTGAAGTTATTCAAATATGGGAAATGACCTTCTCAGAGTTCTTAGTGGCAGTTAAGGGAGAAGAGCACACTTATTTCACTTTAAAAATTCCATGAGTCTCACTTTCCAGGAATACATTGTCTCCAACTTCCTAGCATTTCCTAAAACTGCTCCCTCATAGTGACATACTTTGTTATTTTGCAGATGACCAATTATTCAAGAACTTCCTTACTTGAACAATGTCTGCTCATAATGTCTTGGGATTTTGCCTAAACCACTCTAAGAATTTGTTTTTAAGTTAAAATGATTTTCACAGTCACTTATTAATAGTTTTCAGAACTGAAATAGGCAAAGAAAGTGTAAGTATTGAGAGTATGATATATCCAATAAAAATATACTTTTGCATGTCCCCTGTTCTGGAGTAGTTTGTGGTGACAAGCAAATTGAAAATCATTACCATGAAAATTTGGAGAACTTGTGTGCCCTGCGTTAGCTGGCTTGCAGAAAGAAAAGGAAGAAAACCAACCTAAGCAACTGATGGAGATTTTCTTTTCTTTTTCTCCTTTTTTTTTTTTTTTTTTTTGTATTTTAGGGAAGGGTCTCACTAACAGATCAGACTCAAGTGATCACCTGTTTACAGTCTCCCAAGAGCTGGGATTACAGGAGCACGCCACCACATCCAGGTTTAATGGCTGGCTCAGTGCGCCCCGTGGCCGGATCTGGCACTGCAGGCCCAGGATCAAACTTCCGGCCCCCATGCCTGCTTGCAGGTGCTTTAACCCACTGACCTATTTGGCTGGCCCTCTTGGTGGAGAATTTAATACAGAGACTCTTTCCAAAGGAGGGGAAGAGTCAAAAAAAACATGATGGGTTCTGCAGTGCTAAGGTAAGGGGCTGCAAGCAGAAGGTCATATTTAATACCAGAAGACTAAAGAATGTGAAAAGGGAACAGTTAAGGAAAAGAAAGAGTCAGGCAGAGGGAGATGTGGATTCAAGGCACAGGATGGGACAAGGAAGCACCCAGCGCGATGGAGGGCAGCAAGGAACAGAGCGAAACAACAACACCCGCTTCTTCCTCCTCTCACTCTTTCACTCTTGCTGTAGCTCCCATTAGACAAGCCACATGTGAAAGTACTGCATCCTTTCAAGCTCCTGGGCCTCAGAGATACCTGAAGAATAACAGAGCATCCGAAGAGGCCACACGAAAATATCAGCACCAACACTGTGGTTGATGCTAGTATTTTCCACTGATTCCCCAACAGAAACCGGCTTGCCATTAAGTAGTCTGCCTGTGAAAGAGTTCCTTACCTCAGAACTGTCCTTCACTTCACGCAGTTCTTTTTCACCAATGCTTTCTTTGCCCAAGTTGCTCTTCCAGCGAAGATTTCCCAGCCTACCCTATCTAAAACTGCAAACCCCCTAAATATATTTTATTCCCCTCTGTTTTCTTTCTACATCCCTCTTGCTTAATATGGGCTGGCATGAAAAGTTCGCCACATGTTTTCTTTGAAATTAATCCTCTATTATCTGTGTGAACTAGGATTAGCTACTCAATTTCTCTCAGCATCCATTCTCTCATCTTGAAACAGGACAATAATAAACTACTCTGCAGATTTTTTATGAGAATTAAGTGCATTAAAGGATGGAAAATACTTGGCACATAATAAACATGTGAATGTACCAAATGTTTTGTTGAGAACCATTGAGTTGGAAATTTTAATTTGTGCTTGAAGACAGTTAAAATACTAGCAGTTAATCTGTTTCAGTGGAAAACATAAAAACTTAAAATTTTGACTAATATTTTTCATCCTGTTAATTCACCTTAACCTAAAATTCACATATCATGTATGAAGAATACATAAATCAATTTGAGTGGCAGACACACATTAGACATGCAAATTTGTGGGGTTTTTCCATACTAGAGACAAATCAACAAAGCAAACAGGAAGAAATACTGCAAGTAGAAATTTTTCAGGTAAAATGAGTAGAAGTTGTAGTTATTTAAGCAAAAGTGACTTAGGAGACTATGGGCCATCACATAAGAAAATAATGATGGTCATACTGTTACATATTTTGAAATTACTTGAACAATGTCTGCTTTACACTATAACTTTTAGTGAGATTAAAGAAAATATAATTTTATGAGTTATCATTGTAATTTTTCTCAGCAAACAAGAGCATTTGCCAAAACAGTACAATATGTCTAACATTCAAAAGTTAGAAGTTGTAACTGTCACAGGGTTATAAAAGATTTAATAGGGAAGGGCCAGTGAGATAGCTCAGCCAACTAAGGGCCTCCTTAGGCACATGCAGGGACAAGTTTGATCCCTAGCACCACATTCCTCACCAGCCTGAGTCCAAGCTGTTCAGTGATACCCTATATCAAATACATTTAAACAAAAAAAAGAGAGAGATTTAATATGAAAAGTGTGCTTCTGTTAAGGCTGAGGCTTTACTTTTCTATCTGTAAGAAAACTTACAGAAGATGAATATACCCAAGACTGAAAAAGAACAAAGAAATTATCACTTTTTGAGTAGTTTAATAGTTTCTTAGGCCAGTGAGATAGCTCAGTGGTCTAAAGCGCCTGCTTAGGGAAATTTAGGCAACCGCAGGGACTGTGGTTCAACACCTGGCACCACATACTGCACCGGCCCCAACCCCAGGGCAGGCTGAACTGGCCATAATAAAAAATAAAGAAATAACTGTTTCTTTTCTGCTCAATTACACATATTTATAAAATCTTGTTTGTTACCTTTAACTATTAAAAATATTTAATTAAATAAAACTATTATTGAATGAGGATAACAACAGCTATTAAGCTAAAATTACTCTTTTATGAGACACCTTTGCTCATAGAGATGTTTATGCACCTATAAACACTTGGGTGAAGTGAATCTCACAGAAGGATGCATTAATTCTGCTTTCTCATATTTGTTCAGAAAAACTGAAACGTTTTCAGATTCACAAAATTTCATAAAGGCTAAATAATCATCATGTTTTAAATCCAGAAAATCAATCAATGTTCTTCCTTTGTTTGGGTTTTGATAAATTTATAACTACTTGGCATCTTATGCATTTCTTTCTTTCCATTAGTAGTAGTAGTAGCAGCAGCAGCAGCAGCAGCAGCAGCAGCAGCAGCAGCAGAAGTAGTAGTATCTTTTCCATTCCTCTTTTTTTTAATATCTAGAGAAGTATTTGTTCATTATCAATTTTATTTGTTTTCTCTGACCACAAATTATTCTTTTCCATTTTGCTTATTTTTCTGCAGCTAAACTAGGAATGTATAGACCCCCCAACCCAATAAAATGACATTCTTAGAAACTGGATTCTCTGATTTTCTTGTCAGCGTGTTTCAAGGAAATCCATGGCTTGCTCGCAGTGTGACCCATACCAAGTGGTTGTTTAATCCAAATATCTGAGCAGCAAACTGAACTGATCCTTCTGGAGAAAGTATGGTCAAACAGCCAAGACCACTGAGCAGTCTCAGAGAAGACCACATGTCCTGCGATCCCCAGTCTGATGTGAGGGGAGGACAGCTGGTAACTGGATATGCAGTGCCACCAGACATCACTGGGCCTAAACCGTTGCTTCTGCTCGTCACTGCCGCAAACACAGTGGGAATGCCCTCCCCTCATACTCAGCTTTAATCCTCAGAGTTTCATCTGGGCCTTTCTGGAAAGATGTTTCTTGAAGTTCACAGGGAATCCCATATTTTTACACTCCTTCTTTATTTTTTCACAGTGACCAAGATCAACACTACGACCCTGCACTGGCTTCCTGATTTCAGAAGCAGTTGTACTCTCTCTGCAACCCGTTCAAAGTTCTTCTTTAGCATCTGGAGCCCTTCAGGGGTTACTTGGTTGAGGTCATGGTAACAGCAGTCTTTCTGCCAGCTTTGACCTCCTGATGGCCAGAGTCTCCAGGAATCATTATCAATGATTTGTTAGTCACAAACAACACCAAATTCAATCTTCATGTCAACCAGTATACAGTTCTGGGGCAACCAGGATTTCTCCAGTATTTTGAAAATAGCTTATGCAGCATGACTCCTGATACCCACTCCAATTTGGCCTATACCAAGTCCAGCAAGGTAAAATTCTGCAACAAGTAGCTGTCCCTCAAACTACTGTGGATCATTATCAGCATCATCCTTGAAAAACAGTTCTTTTGAGAAAGAACCAGTTGATATTCTTCTGCAAACTAATTCAGTTGGGATCATTTCACACTGGGAGACAATGAAACCTGTCTCTCCACATTTTCTGGTGAAAGCAGTTTTGACACCTGCTTCCTGTAACAACTAGAAAATTCAACTGGTAATCTTATTTGAGATGGTAGCTTTTCCTTCCAGATGTATCTTTCTGGCTGCATTTCCAGCTGTAATCTGGTCCTTGAGCTGCAGGAGGACTTTTTTTAGACTATCTAACAATTCATAGACTTCTTTTGCTTCACTCTCACAGAGTTTTTTGCCAGTGCTCAATGCCTGTGCTGTTGCCATGAAGCTGAATGGGCTGAAGGCAGTGACCAGACTGGAAAGAGACTATAACCTGGAAAATAGTGAGCAAAGAGGCCCACAGGGTGGGGCAGCCTCCATTCCTCTTTTCGTTCTTTCTTTTTTAATTCTTTTTTTTTTAAATTTTCTCTTTTGCTAGTAGAGATAAACACAATTAATAAAATAAATTGATAAAATTAATAGCATGTAAGCCCTTTCTTCCATATCTCATTTTCATTACTCCTAAAGTAGGAAGAGGTGAGATTTGGAGGTGGAGGGAGAGGGTACAAGAAAAGGGAGGAATTGGGCTGTCATGTGCAGGTGCCAACACTGCACAAGGAAGGTAAGTGTCATGCACTGCAAACACACACAGAAAATGAAGGTGATCAAGAGAGGGAGGGAAGAGGAGAGGGAGGAAGGGAGAGAGCGAAGGCTAAAGGGATTTTATAAAAGGAACTGAGATGTGGTATGTACTTGTACCATTTCCCTACAAGAAATAGAAAAATTATGTACTACAAACACATACTTTAGTAAAAGAAACAAATGACAAGGAACATTTATTGGATCAGAACATTCATCATTATACTCTTAGAATGTTCTGTACCTCTCTATAGAGTTGCTGTCAACTATGTCTCACTGAGCCCTGCCTTGGGGTCACTCTTCATGCATTTATTCATTCATCCCTTATAAAGCTCATCCCAGTGTGAGGAATCCAAAGGGGAAATGATAGACCTCCTCACTCCCATGCCTTCTGCCTTTCCTGCAGGCTCAGTGAAATGATAATAATAATCACTATTTAGTCAACACTTATAAGTCACAGGCAGTAAAGTATAATCTGGCTCCTTGCTTAGCTCTATATTTTTTTAAGACAGAACCTTGTGTAGTTCAGGTTGGCCTTGAACTCACTGTGTACCCCAGCCTAACCTTGAGATGATTCTCCTACCTCAGCCCCACAAGCCCTGGGATTACAGGCATGCACCACCACACCCAGATGACTCTACTGTTTATTAACTGTATTCCTTGAGTTGGTAATGTAACTTCCATGGACATCAGTTTCTTTATCCATACACTGATACAACAATCTCTTCATATGCAAGTCAGGGAATGCAGTAATACCTAGTACAGGGATCTGTATAAATAGTAAATTAGTATTTAGAAAGTATCTTCAATAATTCCAGGCTCAAATAAATGAGAGGCATTATTAGTTACTACATAATACATGAAGAAACTGATAGATTTTAGTAACCGGACCATAATAACATAGGAACCAAAAGATCAAGTCATTACCTGTAATTCTTGGGGTACCATAGAGATGGCAACATGAGATTGTAACAGTACTATCAACTTGTAGCAGATTTTGTCATCTCTGAAAATCAAAGTTAAAAAAAGAAAATTTGCCCTTTGCATGAGGTTAAAGATATTCTTTTTAACCATCTTATTTGCTTGAGTATACAAAAAGGGGTAGATATTTTCAAATAATTTAATGGAAAGAAGAAGAAAGAAGAAAAATGACAAAATACATAGAGATAATAGACAAAACTGAGCCGCACAGTAACAAGAAATGCCTGCTCCTTGCTGTTTCCTTGCCCTCAGAGTATGGGCACAGCCTGCAAAAGGGAAAGAGCCAGCTCAGTGGCACAGGCCATCACACTAGTAATTCAGCCCACACTAAAACAAGCGCAGACAAAGCATAACATTTGCGTTTTTTATTGGTTATGTCTCTTGAGCCAGTATTTTAGTATTTACACTCCACTTTAAAAGGGGAAAATGGGGCCAGCCAAATGGCTTAGTTTATTAAAGCACCTGCAAAGCTGGGCGTGGTGGCTCACGCCTATAATCCCAGCACTTGGGAGGCTGAGGCAGGAGGATCGTTGTGAGTTCGAGACCGGCCTGGGCTACAAAAGTGAGCTCAAAGCCAGCCTGAACTGCACAGTGAGACCCTGTCTCAAAAATCCAAAAAAAATAAATAAATAAATAAATAAAAAATAAAGCACCTGCAAGCAGGCGCAGCAGCCGGTTCCCCAGGTGTGTCGTGCAGGACCTTCCCCCAGGGCATGCTGAGATAGCAGTTGAGACTGGGCGTGGTGGCATGTGTCTGTAATCCCAGCTCTTGGGAGGCTATAATCAGGCTGATCACTATGTCTGATCTAGTAGTGAGACCCTAAACACCCTGTAGACCCTTCCCTAAAATACAAAAAATAATAAAAATTAAATAAATAAGAAAAAATGACTTCCAGAGATGTATTTTTCCTTATTCTACAGAAGAAAATTATTCATAGGATTCTAAACATTGACTGCCACTTATTATAAATGCCTCTCTACTAAATTAAATCATTTATGTTCAATAAGGGACTGATTTTTCTCCTAAAGGATAAATAAGGGTCTATCTCCCAAGTATTTATATGAATACAACTTAATATCATGTATGCAGGCGTCATTTAAAAAAAAAAAAAGGCAATTCCATGGGAGAAGAACAAAATAGATACTTCATTCTCTGCCTCAATAAACTATACAGATGCCTGGCCAACCACAACCTTCACTTGACGAAGGGGCAGAAGACACTGCTGGAGCCCTGGAGACACGCAATCAAGTCAGCCCACACATGGGGCCATTATTCAGAGCATTTTCCCTCATATGTTCACATAACATTTCAGCTGGGTAATGTTAGGCTTCAACTTTGCATATCTGTGGGACAGAAGAATCCCTCGAAGAATGAAGAGAGACTTTATTCAAAAGTGCTCAGTGGAAAATGAGTCCTCACAATGGGCCTCCTTTATAAAAACCCCTGGGTTAGCAGTATGTGTTCCATCACACATGGTCTTCTAGGGCCCTAGTTAGCTGATCCCAGTGGAAATGACAATTAGAGCACTGTGTAACAATCATTTTTTGGCACGGCACTAACTGAAGCAAAATCTTCCTGTCCAGGAAATTTCTTTAAACAGAAGGATGTGATTATCATATCTTTGACCACTAGCTCAATATCTTAGAACAAACTTTCAAGCTGAGCAAATAAAAGAGGCCTCATTTGGAGTAATGTAGCCATGGAGCAACTTGTAGCACATGTGTCAGGGACATTTGGATGAAGAGAAAAGGAGAGCAGGATACCCTGTGAAAAGAACTTTACTCAGTTCCAAATTCCATTTTTGGAATAAATGAAAATGAGAAAGATTTAATGATATAATGACAAAATTTTATTTTTTATTTATTTTTTTTTTTCTTGTTTCAGAACCTTTATTTGTTTATTCACTCATTTTTATGGCCGGCTCAGCCCACCCCGAAGGCAGGGCTGGCACAGCATGTGGTGCCAGGGGTCGAACCGCGGTCCCTGAAGCCGCCCAGGCTTTCCCAAGCAGGCACTTTAGACCACTGAGCCATCCCACCAGGCCCATAATGACAAAATTTTAGTCTAGTACAAATAAAAATATTCTCAGCGTATTGAAAAACAAATTCAAAGAGTTTTGGTAGGGGAAGACATTGATTTAAAAAAATATATT
>PVJA010010260.1:23717-58077 GCA_004027025.1 Myocastor coypus
AAAAAAAAATTCTTTAAAAAATAAAAAAATATATTCTCTTGAAAAGATTGTGGCTTTAGTTGAGGTACCTAGGATATGAAGCAATCAATCACTAGGACAAACTTCAACTGGGAAATTAGCATCTACTAAAAGCAACTCAGGGATGCCTTAGGACCCTGCATTTCTCCTTCTGAAAGTATAAGCAGCAGGAATGCACACAGTGTCTCCTGAAAGATGTGCGCAAAACTATTCATAGTGTTGTTTACAGTAACAGCAAACAGCTCAAATGCCCATTCCAAAATAGAATAAATAGTAGTATAATTACATAGTGAAACCACAGTATAATAATCATAAGTGAACTTTTTAACGCTGGGCTCAGTGACCAAATCTGACATATATGCTGAGTGATTCTATAGTTCTATGTACAAAATAGGCAAGGAGCACCTGCAGTGGTACAAGGCAGGATGTGGGCAGTTTCCTGAGGGCTCCACATGCTATGCCTTCAGCTGTGTACTACTGGCACAGGTGGGTTCACTTTGTGAGCATTCAGCTAGCTATCCACCTCACATCTTCCACTTCTCCATACATTATATCACATACTTTCATTACTTCATATAAGGAAAGCTGAATTCAAGTCCTGGCTCCATACCTTACAAGCTGCCTGACCTTAAGCAAATTACATAAACTCTCTTGGCACCAAGTTTTTATTTTGTAAAGCAAGAATAATAATAGTGCCTACCCCTAAGAGTTATGATAGTTACATAAGTCCTCAGACCGGGCACAAAATCAGTGTTCAATGAATGCGAGTTCTATTATTAGCACATGTCATGAGGCCTGCCCAGCCCTCAGTGGTGAGCTGAGGGAAACAATCTGACAGCTACAGGGAATGTCACACGACAGGGCTTGGGGCAGAAAAGCTGAGGAAGATGGCTGTTTCAAAGCAAGAGCCATTCACAATCCCAGGAGGGGCACTCAAGTCAAGGAAGACAAGGAGAGAAAAGATCTGGCAAAGCAGAAGTCGCTGGTGAGCTTTACCTGAGCAGATGTGAGCGGGTGGCTGGTGGGGGAGGGGCAGGAAGCACATTGCAGTAAGTTAAGTATGAAGGAGAGGTAAAGAAATTTGTGTGCCTAGGTAGTGTTTCCAAAACAAGAGTGGTGCAGGAAAGGAAAAGAACATGTGACAGAAAGAGAAGGATAGACAAAATTAAAGAAATGTTTTTAATGAACATATTTGCATACAGAAGGCCACTCGTGGAGGGAGGGGAAGAGGAAGTAAGAAGAATGGAGATGTGTCAGGTATACGCGTCAACTCTCGCAAGAAGTAGGATGGTTACGAACTGCGAACACGGAGCACATGACACACCTTCATCCTTCTTGCCTCCCCTTCGGCTCTCATCCCTCCCACCTCCCTCCATCTTTTCTCTTGGCCTTCCCCTTTGCAAAAGATCGATCTCCCTACTTCCTATTATCTTTTATTTTGCTTTTTAAATTATTTACATTTTTGATTTCTCATATAAGATAAATCATATGATATTTAAGCCGGCATGTCAGATTTATTTCACTTAAAAATATGGTCCCAGGGGCCCGGGAGGATGGCTCAGTGGTCTAAAGTGCCTGCTTAGGAAAGCTTAAGCGGCTGTAGGGACCGCGGATCGATCCCCAGCACCACATGCTGCGCCAGCCTTGCCCTCAGGGCAGGCTGAACCGGCCATAAAATATAAATAGATAAACAAACAAAAGTTCTGAAAAAAGAAAAATAAAATAATAAAATAAAATAAAATTCTTAAAAAAAAATATGGTCCCAGTATGAATCCATATTCCAGACTAATTACTAGTTACTTAAGTCTGTCCCTCTTAATAGCAAAGTAGTACTCCAGTGTATAAATGCTGCATATGCATTATCCACTCCACCGTGGACAGACCCATAGGCTACTTCCAGGATTTAGCTATTAATGAACTGTGCTGCCCTCAACATGGATATGGATGTATTAGTGTTACATGAAAAAGACATGACTTTTAAAGCAGAGAAACAGAGAGACCCAATAGACTAAAAATAAAGGAGGAAGATTAATAAAGCAAGGTACACAAGGAGATAAAAGAATAGAAACCTAAGCGCAGGACAAAGCTATTTTTTTTTTAAATTTTTATTTATTTATTTATTTTCTTGTTTCAGAACCTTTGTTTATTCACTCATTTTTATGGCCAGCTCAGCCCGCCCTGAGGGCAGGGCTGGCGCAGCATGTGGTGCCAGGGATCGAACCGCGGTCCCTGAAGCCGCCCAAGCTTTCCCAAGCAGGCGCTTTAGACCACTGAGCCATCCCGCCAGGCCCCAAAGCTATTTTAATCAGGGAAAGGATGCTTCCTCTTGTGTTACACAAGAAAAAAAAAGGAAGGCAGAAGGCCAGAGCTGAGCCTTCAGTGAGCACATACTTCACATGTATACAGAATTGATCACACTATGTAGTGGAAAGTCTTAAACTATAACTAGGTACAGGGGTGGGGGAGTAACCTTTGTTATCAGCAATTTGCCTTTTTCTTCTCCATTTCTTGACTCTGATTTTCTCTCCGTTGGCTTCTTTTTTACCAGAAAGTTTCTTCTGTCTCATCACTAGCAAATGAGGACTTTCGTTTCTTAATTTGTTGTGATGCATGCCACTCTCACCCCCCCCTCGTCTCCCAAAGGGTATACATGTTTCTCATGACTTCAGAAATTACAACAGTGACTCTCACTGTGATCCAGTGTATCTGGATCACTGTTTTGTCCCTAGGTCAAGCAATATGCCCCCCAAAATGGAATGTTATGATTGGCCATTCCAGGAGGTGGGTGTGTGTGGTCAGTTCCTTTCAAAGAGCAAGGACTAACAACATCCTTCGCAGGGCAGGCAAAGGGGTGGAGCAAGCAACAGAAAGGAGAAGACAGAAACAGAGGAGCAGGCAGGGGAAGGAGGGAAGGAGAGAGAAAGAAAGGGAAGAAAGGAGGAGGGTGGAGAGGAAAGGAGAAGAAAAATTATGTTCTCTCAACTTTCCAAGTCTTTCCTTAGAATTCAGGCCAAATGTTGTCTTTGACACCCAGTCTTATGCTTACACTTTCTAAATTTTGGAATACCCAAGCTCAGTCTTTCTCCTCCAGCTTCCCCATCATTTAGTCCCTGGTTTACTGTCTTTATTCATTAACACCGAAAATATTTATTAACCCTTTGTCTTGACTGAAGCTGTTCAATACTTGAAAAGCTAAGCTGTTTTTAGCTACCATATTCATTTCATTAGAAATTTCAGGAGGATAGGAACTGTGCCTATTGTTGTTCACTGCTGTAATAGCCAATATGTTGTTGTTGCCCAATAAAATGATGATGTAAGTCCATCAATTTACTTCTTAATCCTGGACATAAAACTATTGTTATGGTTTTTGTATAGGTATTCCTCCAAATCATCATGCAGTCATGGGGTGGACTTCTAGAGTTTGTGATTAGCTCATGATTCACTGGGGTGATAGATGTGAGTGCTGCTGGGATTATGGGTGTGAGTGCTACACCCGGCCTGGAGTGGATGGCCTGGACACAGTGTAAGGGGGACAGACTTGCTCTCTGCTGCCATCACTTCCTTTGCTCTCTTGCTCTTTGCCGCAGCCCTGAATGACTTCTCTCTGCTCTGTGCCTCTGTGCCTTGAAACTCCCATTAACTGTCAGTTAAGTAAACCTTTCCTTCCTTCATTTTTGGTGTCAGGTATTTGTCCAAGCAACTGAGATATTTACAAACTCTTTTCAATTGTTCCTGTAGCTTCCCAGGAAAGAAAGAAAAAATAAGACAGTGAAAGAATTTTCACTGAATTTAAAATTTTACTTTGAGGATAAGAAAGATTGAATTATGAACTAGCATTAATGTTTTAACAATTGATTGTTCGTATATGTTTGACTAGATTTTTTCCCCTGGTTTTTTTTTTAGTACAGTTGCCATCTCTCATAATATATCATTAGGAACCTTCATAACTGAATCTAACCCATCCTTCTGTTGATTAGTTTTTATTTCCAACCCATTTGGGGGTAGACAGTGTGCTAAGTGATATGCCTATTCTCTGCCTATGCTCACCAGGCAGTTATTCACAATACAAATATTAAAATTCATGCATAATGAAAATTCTAGAATTTAGCCACTACTTAATACTAACTGTATGCAGAATAATTGTCTGTTTGATAGCAGATGCTATATGTATCTTGTCATCAACATTATTGTTCATGTTACTGATTTTCCATAAAAAAAAAAAAAAAAAAAAAAAAAAAAAAAAAAAAAATCCCTTCACTGTGTACCCTAGAGGACTCATTATCTCTCCAGGGGCAGATGCAGATTTATATAAATTGATAACGGCCCTCTTTGCCAAATTAAAGATGTTGGCCAACTCCTTCCTTGGCAGCTGTCCAATTTGCATAATTGCATTTGCCTTTCTAAATTTCCCCTGAAGCTTCATTTGAAAAGGTATTCCATTGCATTTGCATTTTGAAAGGCTTAATTGTGCTGCATTAAACAGCTACCACCAGCTGCAGCCTCAGACCCGGATGGTGCTGCGTGTTGGCAAATCACTTTGAGACGTTTCCAATCAGAGGAAATCATCATTACTCAGGGGCTAGCATAAGCAAAAGGTTTAGATTTTGTGTAACATCAGCTGCGGTTACATCATTCCTGCAACACTAAGGTTACATCATTCCTACAACACTATTCAGTAACAGTTAACAGCACATTAGGTAGGGATTGCTGCAGATTGTGTTCAGACGTAACACCTAGCAGTCAGGGAAGTAGAATGTGACTAGATTTTACTGCTTGTAGCCCCACCAGAAGATTTAATTTAACATCACCTACTCTCTAATGTAATGATCACTGAGAGAGCTGAAGAAGGAAAGAGTTCCTCACACTCCAACTTTTGCTGTGCCAGTAGGTTGGCACCTGAAGAGAAGCAAGGCAGACATCGGACCCCCTAACGCAAGGCAGACTGTGCACAGGGTGAGACAACCCACACTTAAACCAGCCTCTTGTAACTTAGAACAAAAGTTTTGCTAACTAAATTCCACACTGGAATGTGGTGAACAACCCGCCAAACGCTCTATTTTTGTAGATTTACATTCATTGAACAAATAAGTATTAAGAACATTCTCTGCGTAAATGCCACATCCTGGGAATGTGACATTGGTTTTCTGTACTCACAGAGATTACTAGTGGGAAGTCAAACATTAGTCAGATAATCACATAAATGAATATGTATTTGAGTTCTAACAAGTGTGCTAAAAAGAAATAAAACAGAATCATATGAGAGCCTGACCCAGTAGGAGAGACTTACACAAGCTTGTCTAGGAAAAAAAAAAAAAAAAAAACTGGAAAAGAAATAAAAGCTAGTAAGATGAAGAATGTGAGAGAATTATTTCTACTGAAGGAATAGTATTGTGGGATTCTATCACTAAGCCAAGCAGAGAAACAAACAAAAATCAGTGTCAAAGAATTGCAAAATCAAGAAAAATAATAAAATCAAGTCAAGGTATCTAGGAAACACAGTTACCACACAAATCCTTGAAAGTATTTTGATCTCTAGATAACATGACAATGAATGTCCTGAAGGGGTGGGAGTCGGGCATGGAATGGAACTAGTGTAGTCAAAAGTGCACTTGAAAATATTGCTCCAGATATAGCATTGTAAACTGAGGAAAGGGGGAATAATGGATACGGGGAAACCATGTAGAAAGAGTTTGCAGGAATGCAGCCCATAGAATATGGTGGTGGGTTGGTACAGTGATAGAATTATACAAGAGGAAAATGAGCAAGTTTACACATGTGTAGAAAGTAAATTTAACAAGATTTATTGACTGATGGATTTAGACATGTTGAACTGGAAGTCTGTTTGAGGTTTCCAAGTAGAAATACTGAGCAGGCAACTGGGTATAAGGATCAACAACTCAGAAGTCTCACCTGGAGGTACAAATTTTGGAACCATCCATCAAGTGATGAAAATTGAGCCATGAACATCAAAACTCCTACCAGGGCGCATGCCTATAATCCCAGCACTTGGGAGGCTGAGGCAGGAGAATCAGTGTGAATTAGAGACCAGCCAGGGCTACAAAAGTGAGCTCAAGGACAGCCTGAACTGCATAGCGAGACCCTGTCTCAAAAAGACAAAAACTAAACAAACAAAAAACTTCTACCTAAAGGAGACCACATATGGTCAACACAGACATCGACTGCTTAATTCTCCCTTCAAGAAAAGCTCTGATTCCTAGATTAACAGAGAACGAGATGCCCAAACAGCCTTGCGCACTCAGCTCTTTCAGTGTCTCCCTCATCACAGCCCCTCATTGCTTCTCTGGTGAATGACAAGGCAGCAATGTGCAAGGCCAGCCACTTCCATTCAGAGTAGGATAAGCCCGTGACTCAATGTTTACTGAATGGCCAAAGTTAGACTACAACTTCTTTCTTTTTTTTTTCCACTTTCTTTCCATAAGTATTGCTTAATAATAAATATCTTGTGCTTCAAACTCCATCTTAACCACAAGTAATCTAGAGGACCTAACCTATAACACAGTACAAAATGAAAAGGGAAAATTCTTTAGTACCATGGATAGAGAACAGTAAATCTGCAAAGTAATAGAGAAGAGAATTTTACAAAGGAGAAAGAAAAAAAAAAAACTGGACAGCATGGTTTCTTGGAAGCCAGAACAAACACAACACATGTTTAAAAAAAACAGACTGAGCATGAGTGCTAAGAAATCAGAAAAAAAAAAAAAAAAAAAACACAGAAAGAAAAAACCTGGAAACTTTCCACTGGATTTAAATCATGGAGATCATTGGTGGCCCTCGCCAAAGTTGTTGCTGTCCAGAGCTGGGAACAACTGCCAAAATGGAGAAGGTTGAAGAGTCTGTTAGGGGTGATAAATGGACTCACCCAACAATGAGAGCTTTGGAAAAGTTACGTTGCCAGAAATGGGAGAGATTAGAGATTGGAAAGAAGATGAGAGAATGGAGGAAAAGTTGTTTTTCAGAGGGAAGAGACATGAAAATATTTCAATATGATTGGAAATGGTCCACTTAAAAAGGCCATTATGGGGCTGGGGAAATAGCTCCGACGCACAAGTGCCTGCCTGGCAAGTGCAAGGTCGTGGATTTGAACCCCAGCCCTGTGGGGGGGAAAAATAGCAGCAGGGGAGCACAGCAGGGGTCAAACTTGGTCATGTAAGGTTGAGAGCGCAGTTAGAAGGCATGAGGGTGTGGGAGCCAAATCACAGGTGGAGGGGCTGGCCTTCCAGGAGAAGAGAAATGCTTCAGGTACCAAAATAGCAGGGAAAGAGAACATGGGTGCAGATGGGACTGTATGAATTTGGAAGCAAGAAGCTGAGGGAGTTCCCATCTGATGCCTTCTATTTTCTTCAGGAAGTAGGAGGTGAAGTCATCTGCTGAGAATGAAGAGGAGTCAAGAAAAATTGAGGTTTGAACAGAATGCAGAATTTTT
The DNA here is from genome assembly GCA_004027025.1 of Myocastor coypus. NCBI lineage: Eukaryota > Metazoa > Chordata > Mammalia > Rodentia > Myocastoridae > Myocastor > Myocastor coypus. The sequence continues at coordinate 31,180 of PVJA010010260.1, forward strand.
AATTGTACATGTGCTTAAGGCCCCAAACACTCCACTTGAGAGGAAATTTACCAGGGAAACACAGAAGAATTGGCAGGCCCAATGTGTTGGCCTAGTCTGCCTTGTTGAGTGACTCTTGTGGCAGTGCCAGGCTATTCAGCACAGGCATAGAGAAGGCATATAGATCCATCTATCTAGACGTGGGCATTTTTTCAGACAAATGGGTAAAAATTAGGAAAGCAGGACAAGGAAGGTGAAATCTAAACTAGATAATGATAATGAATGGATAAAGAAAAACGTAGCCTGGCAGCTGGTGAAGTGGAAGGAATTAAAAATGGTCACCGCATCAGAGTAACAATACTTAAGATCGGAGGATCTTGTTAATATGCAGAAAAAGGGTTTGACCCTAGATGGGGGATCTGTGATCCTGCATTTTTAACAGCTTCCCAAGTAATACTGATCATGCTGACCACACTGTGACTAACAAGTCAGTTGGAATTCAAATGATCTCCAAAGTAGCTCTAAATCTGAGAAAGGAGGGAGAAGCAAGCTTGCAGTTGGGTTGCTAGAACTACAGTAGCTGGTTTCCAGACAGTGGTGAAGAGGATTCCAGAAGGAATGCCGACAGCTGTTAAGAAGTTCTGCTCTGGTGCTGTCCCCCCCTCATAGTTGCACCAATTGTCCCTCTTCATAGTAAGCTACCTGAATGACTCTCTGTCTTGGCTACCTAGACAAGTCTAACTAGAGGAGATGCCTCCCGGGTCCTGGTCCACTGATGTAGTTCACCTATAGTACTATAGTTCATAGTATTACTAGGGACACAGAAAATATTGAGCTAGCTTTTTTACTAGTACATATTTGCAGTATCTGTGATTATATTCATCATGGGGAGTTGCCACATGTACAGAACACATTTTAATTCTTTTTGTTTCCTTTCTCTCTATTCTCTACCCTACTCTCTCCATCTCTTTGTCTATTTCCTTTTTAAAGGATCTGTCTCTGTTTCCTATTATCTGTCTTTTATTTTGCTTTTTATTTTTATTTTCTCATATAAAATAAATCATGGAATATTTAAGTTTATGCTTCTGGTTTATTTCACTTTATTATGAACTACAAAAATTAGGCTTTTTGTTTTTTCAGTACCAGGGATTGAGCTCAGGACCCTGTGCTTGCCAGGCAAGCACTTACTCTGCTGAGCTATCTCCCTGGACCTTGAAATTAGAATTTTCAAGATAAAATTGCAGCACATCTCAAGGGTCCCTGAAGACAGAGGAGGCCAGCCAATCTCTTAGATTTTTTTCAATGAGTATAAGAGGCTCTAAGCATATAGGAATATTAAGGAGGGGAAATGGAAACTGTTACAGTTTCTTAAAGGAAAGACCCAGTTTTGACATAGCAGCAACTTCCTTCTCGATGGTTCAAAAGGGACTGTCCTACCTCTAGATCAGAAGAAAGAGAGAAATTGAGGAAAATACATCTTTCTGGCCCATCCAAGGAACCAAACATTCTCAAGAAAGTGTAATTTGACTTTTTCATGAGTATTATTGTTTCATTTTTTATGTTGTATTAGTAGATATTTGCATTACATGAAGAACACACTACCTGGTGGGAGTTGTCACGTGACAACATGGTAAATTCTTTCTCATTTCTCTCTCCCTCCTCCATCTCTTGGTCCTCTTCCCATTAGCAAAAAACCAATCTCCCCATTTCCTCCTATTGTATATCTTGTCTTTTTTTATGAGCAGAATATATTTATTAGGGGAAAGAAAGCTCCTGTCCCAGAGAGCAACAGGAGGTGTTCCTCACTGGGTGATCCCCATCTTTTCTTTTATTTCTTTTTATTTTATTTTATTTTTTTATTTTAGGAAAGGGTCTAAAGGGTGTTCAGGGCCTCATTACTAGATGGGACTCTAAGTGATCTGCCTATTTACAGCCACCCAAGAACTAGGATTACAGGTGTGCACCAACACACCCAGCCTCAATTGCTATCTCAGTGGTCCCTGGGGGTGGGGTTGGCAGGGCAGGCCTGGGGATTGAATCCCAGCCTCTGCATCTGCTTGCAGGTGCTTTAATGTGCTGAGCTATTTGGCTGGTCCTTTATATATCTTTTCATTTTGCTCTTCACTTGTATTTTGGAATTCTTACATAAGAGGAAACATACAATGTCTAAGCTCCTAACTAATGAAACATTTTCTGTTTCATAGCACAATCAAATACTGAGTGGAATCAACCATTAGGATTTATAGTTAACAAAAGCAAAACTACAAATATAACAAGTGAAAACAATATTTGTAACTTAAACTTAGGAGAAAAAGTAAGGTTGGGCTTAAAAGTTAGGTTGGGGGCTGAGGAGCGAGTTCAGTGGTCTAAGCGCCTACCTGGCAAGTGCAAGGACCTGAGATAGATCACTGGTACCATATGCCAAGCCAGCCCCATGACTGAATGCACTGCACAGGCCCCAAAATCAGGCGTGGTGGCACATGCCTGCAATCCCAGCATTGGGGAGGCTGCGAAAGGACTAAAACTGTGAGTCCCAGCTACATAGTGAGACTCTGTACCAAATAAATAAATAAATAAATAATAAATTTTTTAAAAGTTAGATTGGAGATCAAATATCTAATTTTATTATTAAACTTTAGTTGTGCCTAATATTTTATTTTCTTTAAGTCTTCTCCCAAGAAAGAGTAATGACTTTTTAAAATGTATTAACTATGGGCCAGGTTGATAGCTCAGTAGAATAAGCATTTGCCTGGCAGGCGCAAGGTCCTGAGCTCTATCCCCAGTTACCCTACCCCCGAAAAAAGTGTATTAACTTTTTTTTTTTTTTTTTTTTTTGGCAGTACAAGAGCTCAAACTCAGGACCTTGTGCTTGCCAAACAAGCACTTGTGCCACTGAGCTATCTCCTGGTCCTGTGTTAACTCTTTATAAATGTTCATTTTAAAGAAAGAGTTGTACTTTTTTTTAATTATTTCTTCTTTTGAGTCCTTACACTAGGGAGACTATACAATATTTGCATATGTAGGTCGGGTTTATTTCACTTATGAGTATACGTTCAAGATACATCCATATATATATGAAGTCTTCTGGTTTATCATTCCTTATAGCTGTGTAATATTCCATTTTATGAAAATACCACATCTTTTTCAACCATTCTTCAGATGATGGGCATCTTGGTTGTTTTCAGGATTTGACTATCACAAATTGTGCTGCTATGAACACAGGTACACAGATATCACTATGATGCGATGTTTTCAGTTCTTCTGGAAAAATTCCCAGTAGGGGGATAGCTGGATTGAATGGGAAAGAGTTGTACTTTTATAGGAAGGAAATAGTGGAACAAAAAATGGCTTCAGTCACATCTTCAAAATCCTACATTTTAAAGCCAAACTCTTTGGACCATCTAGGCCCAGATAAGTAATAAATGAATATGAGTCGTGAGTCAGAGATGATGAGTTTTCTGGCAAAGTATTCAGCAAGCAGCAGTTCTGCGAAACTGCCTTTGCCAATCTGAACTCTGCAACAAGATGACGAATGACACAATCATAACAGGATTTACTTGCTGATAAACAATTGCTTCACTGCAATAACCTGAACAAATGAGGAACGCAGTCACTGCTGGCACCACGACACCCTGGCACAGCCAACAGGAAGAGGAATAGGTTCTCCTGATGCTCCACTAGTCCTACAAGGTAGGCAAACACATAACACGTGCTGCTCTGGCAACACCCGCATATTTGAGTAGCAGTCAGTGTTTAGGGTGAACCACACATTTACACTTCAAGTTCTAGGCCACTTGAAAATGACAATGGCTCACTCTGAGGAAGACGCATGCAGTAGATGTTCGAAAGGACCTAAGTGCCTGAGTTCTTGTGTTGAAAAACTTGGCTTTCATAGTGGCTCAGTTCAAAGTAGGATGAAAAAGTATATTCATATCATCCAATGATCCAATGAATCTTTCTTGACGCAATAGATTTATCAAGACGACAAGTACACACGTTACATTTTCAGTGTCACATTACACATTGTGTAATAGTATCACTCTATTCCAGGGCATACACTCATGTAAAGTTTTACCTGACATTTTTATGGGGGTAATATTCTTTAAATAATGGCATATTCTCACCTAGAAGAGAAAAGCTTTAAGTTTCGTAGCTTTGAGCTCAACAAAATAGAAGAAAAACTTGTACAAAGAAGAAAAAATTCAAATTCTCTCTCATATACTGTTCAAAATAAGGGCTGTGTTTTTGGTTTTGTGCATTCTATTTTTAACTTTTTATAAATTACTTGATGCTTTAGCTCATCGTGCACTCTAAATGGGATCACAAATTAAAATGCCTACAGGGGTTACACAGATAAAGCAAAGGAGTGAAGTCATTCCTGTCAAGTTTAGAGAACTATGCAGAGGACTTGGCAACTTGCAGAGGACGTGACCCACAGAAGGGCCTTAGTAACTTACCTCCAGGCAGCGGTCACATGCAGAAATGCAAGCCTAGTGTTGCCAAATGTTACCAATTTCCAAGACAAACTGTAAATCTGAATTTTTATGTGCTGTCTCCTGGATCTTGGGTTTGGCGACAATTCAAACATTGTTTAGAAACGTATGGAGACTTCTAATCAAGAAGGTTTGGTGAGTTCATAAATTACCACACCCTCTCTATTCTAAACACTCAGCCATGGTTAGAAGTGCATAAAAAGATAAAAGCATTATGACATTAGTGGGGTACAAAATGAAGATAAATATCTGCATGAACCAGAAACAGAGCATAAAGCCAGTGCAGGGAGCAGGAGATGAGTGGTCAGAGCCAGGCAGCCAGCCTGAAGCTGCAGCTGGCGTGGGCATTCTATAAACATGGAGGAGGCTTGGGACAGTCCTCTCACTGTGAGAAGCTAGTTTATTATGGAATGTCCGATCTGAGCAAGAAACAGATAGAAAAAAGAAAAAAATAGTCTTGAGATTGGGAACTAAGCCAAAGATCCCCTGGTTCCACAAATACATCTGCATTGTCCCCAAACAAGGACCCCTAAAACAATTCTACAAGTTTTATAGATTTTACTTAAAAGGCTGTATAATACCTTAATATATGAACTCACTTTTCTTCTCTTGCTTGTCATTACTTTTCATTTATTCAGCAACTGTATTTTAAGTATTTACTATATGCCCAGCAGCACTCCAGGTATTGGAGAAAAATACATGAATCGAGCGAAGTCTCTACCCCATAGAGCTTTGTAGGTGGGAGGAATGGGGACAGTGCAGGAAACAAACCACAAATAAACAAGCGAATGCGTACTATGTCATAGTGTGAACATTCTTGGAAATAAAGTATAGAGAAAGAAAAACAACTGAAAAGAAGGAAAAAGACATTTTGCTGTCAAAAGTGCTGAAGAAAACCTAGCATGATAACATTTGAGGGAGTCAGCTACATTGACAGTGGGGGGCCGAGCTCCCAGGAAACAGCACAGGAGGTCCAAAGGCTTGAAGGTGGGAACGTGTGTGGGAAAACGAAGGAGACTAGTGTGGACTAGAACAGGAGTAAGCGAGTAGAGTGGAGAGGACGACAGTTGACACTAGCAGAGGGACAGAGCGCATGGAGCATCCTACCTAGGCTGGCTTGCTGGTTTGCATGCTTACCGGCACTCCTTCTTTCCTCTCTTCTTTTCTTTGTTCTCTGATGGGAAAATGTTGTATTTGCAATGTATGAAATAATGAACACATATGCATTATAGAACCATTGTACAATGGTTAATTCCACTAATTAACAAAATGCATTACATCATGTAATTAGGATTTCTTATGAGAACACTGAGTATCTACTCTCAGAATTTTAAAATAATATCAATGTCTTAGTTACCTTCTTGTTGCTGGGACCCAACACAACACCCACAACTTAAAGGAGAGATTTGGGCTCGCTTTTCTTGTTTGGTTTTGTTTTGAAGAGAGAGTTTCACCCCAGATCCCCGTCTGGCCCCAAACTCGCAGTGACCTTCCTGCCTCAGCCTCCTGCACACCACAACTAGAGCCACGAGCCCTTCCGGAGTCTGATGGAAACTACACAGCAGAAGCACCTGGCAGGAGAAAGCTGCTTTCTTCCTGGCAGCCAAGAAACAGAGGGAGAAGCGGGGTCAGGGAGATGCGCCCCTCCGGTTCACCCCCTCAGCTACCTGTGTTTTCTACCCAGACCCCACTTCTAGGCAAGTCAGCTTTTCATCTCATAATTCCACCATCTTCCAAAAGCCTCACCTATGAGTGCAGGGAGCCTCTGAGGCACATTCTCAGTCTAAATCATAGCAACTACATATCATCGTAGTTATAACCAGAATGCTATACAACAAATTTCTTTCTTTCTTTCTTTCTTTCTTTCTTTCTTTCTTTCTTTCTTTCTTTCTTTCTTTCTTTCTTTCTTTGCCTGCTTGCTTGCTTGATTGCTTTCCTGCTTTCCTTCCTTCTTTCTTTCTTTTCAGTACTTGCCTAGCAAGTGCAAGGACTGATATTTGGTCCCCAGTACTGCATACCTTCCCAGCCCTGAAACTCCAGTGTGCTGTGCCAGTGGTCATGTACACCTGTAATCCCAGAACTCGGGAGGTTAAGACAGGAGGATCACCATGAGTCCAAATTGCATAGTGAAACTCTGTGCCAAACAGATAAATAATATTTTTTTAAAAATTAAAAAGAGGTCACCCAGAAAACAAAACAAAAAAAAAAGCTTAACTACAATGCATGAAACACAGAGCTAGATTGGTGAGATGAGCTTTAGGAGGCTTAGATCAATAGCCTCCAATATTACAAGCTTCACTGGTGGCCCACTGCAATTGCAGAACATTTGACTGTGTATGCATCTGCTTCCTCTTAATCCAAAAAGAAGAATTTTCTTTTCCTTTCTTCTTCTTTTTTTTTTCTTTCCTTTCCTTTCCTTTTTTTTCTTCTTAGCAACATCAATAGGATGGTGGGTCATGCCCACACACTGTGCTCTGTAAAACTATTGTGAGGACAATATGCAATGTGTCAACTTTTAAAATAAGAAAGGGGAAAAGAAAAAAAAGTAATGTTGATTGAATGTGTGAATGTTTAATTGTTTAATCAATCTTATATACCTATATGTATTAATCTAAACTGATCTGATGATGAAAATATGTAATATAACCATTGTTAAATTTATTTTTTTAATTCTTTTTTTCTTCTTTTTTTTTAGAATTTTTATTTTATTTTATTTTATTTTTTTCTTGTTTCAGAACCTTTGTTTGTTTATTCACTCATTTTTTATGGCCAGTTCAGCCCGCCCTTGAGGGCAGGGCTGGCGCAGCATGTGGTGCCAGGGATCGAACCACGGTCCCTGAAGCTGCCCAAGCTTCCCCAAGCAGGCGCTTTAGACTACTTAGCCATCCCGCCGGGCCCACCATTGTTAAATTTATACAATAAAAATATTTTAAAAATTAAAAAGAGGGAGTAAAGGGAATTTTAAAAATAATTAAAATGCAGTATGTACATGTACCAGTTCACCCATTGGGCCAGAATGGGAACAGTAAAAGTGAGATGTCCTCAGAGCCATGTACAATGAAGGTACAAATAGAGGATTACTGTTGACTGAGACAGTGAGTGTTAGAGAAATAGGGAGCCAAAGAGGACTACAGACTTTTGGCCTACAGAATTGGAAGAATGATGCTACAGTTTACTGAGACAGGAAAGTATGTGGAGAGGTACAGTTTACACATGGAATTCTGGTGAGACTCAGAGTCCCAAATTTGGAACATTTGTAGGTTACAGTATGTAGAACACATCCCAGTAGAAATTCCTGGTAAAAATCCCAATGGAAATGTCCAGGTTATGGATAAAAATCTAACAGTCATCAGTGGAATAACGTAATAGAAGAGCCATGAGATTAGACATCAAGAGAGAAGAGTACATGAGTATGAGTCGAATCTGACTATGTCATTTGGGAAGAACTCAACAAAGGAACTCTTTCAATGACCAGTGTATCAGAGTTTACAGAATAAGAAATAATGAGTGAGCTGAACAGATGATAGTCTTAATAGATCCAGGAGAGAAAAAAGTGACTAGGAATCCAAGGGGGTCGCTGAACTGAGACATCCCCAGATAAGAGCTGTGACCGTCAGTCTGTGGAGAACAGCTGGCAGCAAGGAGGCCAAATACCTACTCCTACTCTCTTTCCAATAGGAAATCAAGGGCAAAGGAATGTTTGTGTCAGGGTGCTCCAATCACATATGAGGGTACAAGTCAAGCAGAGATAGAGAAAATGCAAATGGAAAATGACAGATGGAGGATATCCAGCACAACAGACAAGAAAGAAAAATATCCAAGAACAGCCTCAGTGAATTATGGTTCTAAAAGTTAAATGGATGAAGATGGTGGTAGGAAAATTATTGCAGATTTCCACTCCTTGACTTTCATGCTATTTGTTTCCAGCCAGTAGAAGCTGCAGGGATTTCTACATGTAATCAAGGTTTGAGTCTATGTGCTTTGAGTAAATTGTTAAAAGGAGACTGCCCCTGTTAGTCTGATTTAGTTAAGGAAGAAAAAAAAAAAAAAGAGTCCTGTAGAGGGCCAGGGAGACACCAGGTTCACCCTGAGATTAGAGATCCTCCCTAATGGTCTTGATCAAGTAAGGAGTCATGTTGGAAAAGGCCACATAGGAGGATCTGTGTGTGGTCTCCAGGACCTGAGGGTGGTCTTCAGCCAGCAGCCTTCATTCCAACAAAAACTGGACTGTCGGTCACATGTACACAGGAAAATGAACTACAAAGCAGGGTCATCACCAGCACACCCCCAGATGAGGATGTGGGAAAGTCAGATCCTTGTTAGTGATGTCGATCACCTTTATCCAAAGAGCCTGCCTTTTGATCTGCAGAAATTTTCGAATGATATATGTGTGTGCTTTATTTATTTATGTATGTATGTATGTATGTATGTGTGTATGTATGTATGTATTTGTACTGGAGATCAAACTTGGGATTTCTTGCTTATCAGGCAGACACTCACACCACTGAACTCTCTTCCTGGCTCTATGTGCTTGGTTTTAAGCTGTTAAATGTCTGGCAATATTTTACACAGAAATGCAAAGGTGATAATAAAAAAAAAAAAAAGCAAAAAAGACTGAGATGAGCTAATGAGAAACACCAAAGACCCTTTAGAAAATGATGTCTCAAAAATAAATTGAAGAAATTATTTCAAGAAGGGAGTTATCAGTTGTGTCCAATGCTTTTGAGAATACTAGTTAGATAGCAGAGAACTGCTTTAAAATTCAACAGCAGGGATATAAGGGGTGGTTTTAGTGGACAAATGGGAAAAGACTGACTAGTCCACTAAAGTGGATTCAAGAGAGAGAAGAGGAGGCAAAGTAAGCTGTTGGTTATAAGTAAAGTTGCCAGTAAGCTTTGCCATCATGACATGGCTCACTGGAATTATTAAATACAAAATGGAAATGATGATACAAGAAAGAATCTGTTGGAGTTAGAGCCTCGAGCAACCAAGAAGAGACTGGAATCAAGACGTGGTAAATGCTTGTAATCCCAGCATTCTGGGAGGCTGAGGCAAGAGGATCACAATTTCAAGCTCACCCTTAGCAACTCAGCAATTTAGCAAGACACCCCCCTGGGGGGGACAGGGAAGGGGACCAGGATGTAGCTCAGTGCAAAGGCTCTGGATTTAATGTACTTCCATAGGGGAAAAAAAAAAGTAGAATTATATCTAAACAGGAACAAAGACAATTGGCATGGAAGATAAGGGAGTAGTCAGATTGTTTGGGTTCTGATACCAATACTAAATAAAGATAGTTTAAGAACAGAAAAATCAAGGCAGCCACTCTCACAAATATCAAACATAGATGTAGAAATTTTAAATAAAATACTAGGCAACCATTTTTTAATGTTTTGGGGAAGATAGTAAAGTATGTACATATTACAAAACACACCCATCTAAAGTATATCATTCAGTGATTTTTAATATATTTTGAAAATGATTCACATGATACAATTTCCAGGACATTTTGACACCCAAAGAAAAAATCACCTGTCCACTGGCAAACACTCTCAGCCACTATTCCCAAACCCTAGAAACACCTGTTCTACATTCAGTGTGTGCAGATTCTCCTATACCCAAAATTTAACACAGAGTCATAAGATATTGTGCGTTTATCACTTTTTCACTCCCTTTAGTCACCTTGTCCTAAGTATCTCACTCTTTTTTATGTTATTATGAATTGGATTATTTTCTTAACTCCTTTGTAGATTGCTTATTGCTTGTGTATAGAAATGTAATTTTTTACATTAATCTCATACTTTGTGAACTTGCTGGGTTTGCTTATTAATTCTAATAGTTTAATGAATTGCTTATGAATTCTTTACACAAGATTATGGTGTCTATATATTCTCTTATCTCTTCCTGCCCAATCAAAATGTTCTTTTTTTTCTGTGATTTTTCTTCATTGTCCTGGTTGTACAGCCTCACCTACTGGAGCAGGGCAGCCAGGAAGGAAGAGGAGACGGAAAGAATGTCTTATGTGCATTACCAACTCTGTGAGGAAAATAAACGTTATGTACTGCAACAAGCGCTAACAAAAAATGAATGCATACACATAAAACATGCAGAATCTTTAAAAAAACTAAAAGCTATTCAACGTAGTATCAATTAAAGAATAAAACCAACAAAACAAATGAAAAATTTTCAGCGCCCATCTCAATGTATTTATATAAGCAACACTTATGATATTTGCCATGTACCACATAATTTTAAGCATTTTACAAATATAGCTTGTTGAATCTTCAAAATAACTTTATAAGTGTTGCTATCCTCTGTATTACATACAAAGAGACTAAAGCAGAGGTAATTTTTCTAAAATCCAAGCAATACTGCAGCAAGCAAGAGGTACAGTTTAGACCCAGGTAGACTGGATCTGTCCTAGCTCATATATATATATATATATATATATATATATATATATATATATATATATAATATACATATGATATATGTATTATATATCATATATATAAATATATATATATAGCCTAAGATGAAATTTAAGAAGCATTACTTAAATGTTAAAACAAAGATGCCTGTTGCCAGTTACTACTACTTCTATGAAACATTTTAGTACATATGTTTAGAAATGCAAGCCAATAAAATTTTTATATAATTATTATAAAGACAATATATAACCGTATATTCCATTATTTATGGACAATATGGTTATCTCCACAGAAATTCAATAGCCTGTATATTTAATCGTTAGAATTTAAAAAGAGTCAATAGATTTATGCATGAAAAGCTATGTAAGGGCCTGCCAGATAGCTCAGCGGATTAAAGCACATGCTTAGGCAGACACAGAGACAGGGGTTTAATATCAGCAGTGCCATGCCAACCCCATTCCCAGGGCTCCCTGAGACAGCGATTGACACTGAGTGTGGTGGTTCATGCCTGTAATCCCAGTGCTTGAAAGGCTGAAAACAAGAGAACCACTATGAGTCCAATCTATGTAGTGAGACTCTGTAGGCCTTATACTAAATACAAAAAAAAAAAAAAAAAGCTGCATATGGGAATTGATGTCATATTCCTAAGTACCAGTAACAATTTGGAAAATAGAAAATAACATTCCACTACTGTATGAGATCTAGAAATATATCCAAGAAAACACACACAAATGGGGAATGAAATGTTACAGAGAAAAAGTAAAGTAGTGGGGCTATAGCAAAGGGTTTATGAAAGGAATTTTTAAAAAGGGAATTTGCTCAGATTAAAGACTCTTTAATATGCACTCTATAAAAAGTTTCTGATCAGGCAAGTGACAAAAATAATGCAATATTTACAGAAACTTAATCTGAGGCAAATTTAATGGGGTCTACCAGGCTAAGAGATACCACTACTACTGCTGTAACCAGTCTCAGTAAAGAACAATGTACTGCAGGAGGCATAAATAGAAGCAAATCAGATTTGATTTGTTTATTTGTTTGCTTGTGTGGTGCTGGTGCTTGACCTGGGCCACCCCACTCCCCCAGCCCCATCCCCATACCCCTCTCCCCTCCACCCTCCCTACCCTCTTGTGCTGGGCAACCGCTGCACCACTGAGCTACCTCACCAATGCGGAACCAGTATTTCAGATCTATTCTTCCTGTACAGTGCAATTACAAAACAGAAAACACAACTGCAGTGCTGTTGGTCAAGCTCTCATACTTTCAGTATGAGGTCAAAGGACGGAATCTTGAGTCATCCAGTGGCCTGGTTAAAGGCCAGATCTTTTGCTGCTAATGACTCATTTTGGCATTAAGAAAAAAAGACTAAAAATATGCCTATGATCATAGGCTGGATGAAGTTAATAAAAAACGACACATCAGGCCCGTTTCACCTATTGTAATGAAACTATGGTAATAAGAGGCAATAGCTCCAAGGGTTACATTAATGAATTAAAAACATTTCAACATGTTCTGATCTGATGGTACTATCTAGTACAATATAGAGGATCTAGGTCTCCAACTGACTTCTATTTAAAAAAAAAAAAAAAAAAGAGAACATAAATGATTATTTTCAGGCCTTTTCTTTTTCAACTTCTCTGTTACACTTTTGGTTACCAAATATCTGCCAGGCACCTGCTATACACCAGGCCCTCTGCTAAATCCAGTAAATGCAACTGAGGTCAACTCAGAGGCAGTACCCACTGTGTCAAGATTTATGCTCCTGCCTGAGTTCACCTGAGGACAAACTCATCCTGGGATCTCAGGACACCTTTCTCCAGGGCTTGTCTCCGTCTCCTACATCACTTTGTCTCCTTCACTGGCCCCTTTTCCTTTGCTTTTTCTCTTAAGTGCTGGCTAGCTCTGATTTCCTGTGCCACTCTCTGCTCTCCCCTTACTCTTTCATTTACTTCCATTTGTATTTCAGTCATACCAAGATGATAAACAGACATAAAAAGACGGCTAAGGATTGCTACTGTCCACATACTATTCTATTTTGTGAACATTAACTCATACAATCCTCATAATAACTATGTTTTATTAGTGAAAAAATTTATTAGTGAAAAAATAAAACAAAATTTCATGAAGATATAATAGCAGAATAACAACAGTGATTACACTGTGTATTGTTATCTTCAAAGTAGTTTCTCAGAGTACAAGACATGGGCATTAAAAAATCTTCAGACAATATCAGCACAAACCATTCCTTTCAATGAGTTATGAGAGACTAGTAGTGTAACTACTTGCAACTTTTTCTTTGCCCTTCAACTATTTTTATTTATTTATTTAATCTTTTATTTGGTACAGGGTCTCTCTATGCAGCTCAGATTCGTAGTGACCCTCCCGTCTCAGTCCAACCCTGGGACTACAGGCATGTGCCACCACACCCAGTTTCAGTGGCCAGCTCAGAAAGTAGCAAAACTATAGTCTATACCAAGATAAACTTTGACCTAAATAACTATACTATCTATGCACACTACCATTTCCTCATCTATCACCAAAGTGTGTGTATCTCCCAGCACAATTCATTAAATTTCAACTTTCAGTATTCAATCTCATGTTTTGTAATGGCTGCCACGCACCTGTGCTTGAACTTTCGACAGGTATCATAGAATGAGTGTGCTTGCTATGGTTTGAATTTTTGTGTCATTAAAGCTCTTATATTGAATTCCTAACCCCCAAGATGATGACATTACAAGGTGAGGTGGGGGTGATCAGGTCATTTGGGTGGAGCACTCATGAATGGGATTAGCGCCTGATGAAACAGCTGCAAGGACTACTTTTCCTCTTCCACTGTTTGAGGACACAGCTAGGAAGTTCCTTGTATGAACCAGGAAAGAAATCCTCATAAGACACTGAGTCAGTTAGTGCTTTAACCTTGGACATCTCATCCTCCAGAAATGTCAGAAGTAAATTTCTATTGCTTACAAACTACCTAACTGATGGCATTTTGTCATAGTCTTCTAACAACCTAAGGTGGCACTCAATCTCTAAAGTTTCTTTTCCTTCCTACTTTACAGTATATGTTCATGTCCTTTCCAATTTCATCTTGTCATTATCTCTTTTTTTTTTTTTTTTTTTTTTTGGTGGGACCGGGGCTCGAACTCACAACCTTGCACTTGCCAGGCAGTCACTTGTGCCACGGAGCAATCTCCCCAGCCCCTTGTCGTGATCTCTTAACAGGTCTCCCAATCCCAGAAGTTCTCAAAGAGTGACACAACAACATCCCTGGCTTTCTGAGGCCCTTTAGGCACATGCAATGTCATATTTATTTTTCTAATACTAAGCTATAACTTGCTCTTTCGCTATGTCAATGAGTGCCCTACTAGTGAAAAAACAATGGGTGGAAAATCGCTTGCAGTTTAGTACAAATAAGGCAGTGACAACAAATCATGCTAGAACATGTTGTACCCTTTACCACCACACACTTCAGATTTAAGTGCTTTTTGGTTTGAGTTTTTGTTTTGATTTTTTTGTTGTTGTTGGAGTATTTGGTTTTATTTTGTTTTTTGAGACAAGGTTGAAGTTAGACTTGAACTCATTATGTAGATCACCAATCCTCCTGCCTCAGCCACCTAAATTCTGGGATTATAGCTATGCAACACCACATCTGGCTGGGCTTATATATTTAAAATCCACTTTCAAGGATGCAAAGACAATTCAACACATAGAAATGCGTAAATGAGACACATCATAAGAGACTGAAGGATAAAAACTACCTATGATCATCTCAATAAATACAGAAAACCCAGTTGATATTCAATATATCTTTATGAAAAAAAAAAATGTAAGAAGGCCACAGCTAACATCGTAGCTAAGGAGGAAAAGTTAAACTTTCTCATGGAGATCTGAAACAGGTCAAGAATGCCCACTTTTACCACTACATTCAGCATAGTACTGGAAGTCCTAGCCAAAGCAATCAGGTGAAGGAAACAAACAAAGGATCTCCAAATAAGGAAAAGAAGAAGTCGAACTGTCAAGTATGTGGATGACATGGATATATAATATATTATAGTGCACTGTATTTATGACATATACATATATTCCCCCAAATTATATCTTCAAAAAACTAGTACAACTATTAAATGATTCCAAAAGTTACATGATACAAAATCCACATACAAAAATCATTAATTTTGCTCCAGGCTGATAATAAATTATCCCATCAATATAGTTCTTTTCCCTTTGCACACTTTTATCCCATTGTTCTTACAGCTTTCTAAAGTACCCCTGAAAGTCCTCTTTCATGAACATCTTTGCAAAATCTGATCGAAAATACAGTGACTGCTGCCTCTGGGTGCCATCCAACAGACGGGGAGGCTCAGGAGGACACTGCCCTGCGTTCCCGTCCACCTCATTCACTGGCTCTGGCACAGCGTGACTTCTGGCTTTTTTCCAAACTCAAGATGACTATGAAAGGTAAATGTTTTGAAATGATTCAGGACAGTGAGTCAGCTGCAGAAAAAGCAATTAAAGACTTTGGAGAGAGGACTTCTAAAACTGCCTTGAGAAAGTGGCAATGATGATGGGATATGCGTGTGTGTCTGAATACAGAGGAGGATTCTGAAAGGATGTAAGGATTGAGTGGTTTTTATTGTGATAGTTTTCTTTTTAAATGTAAATACTCACTATTGATTACACCTCATAGACAAAGGATATTTTATCAAACCAAAGGCTTCTCTGTATAACAAAAGGAAAACAAGAATATAACAATAATCCTGGTGAAAAAAAGAACAATAGACTTCACAAGATATTTTTCAAAAGAAGCTATAGAAATAGACAAAAGAAGACATACTGAAGAATGCTTAACATCACTAATCATCAGGGAAATTTATTATTTTTTGTTTAAAAGTTTTATTTTTATTTTATTTATTTATTTATCTTTTGGCAGGACCAGGGTTCAAACCCACGACCTTGCACTTGCAGGCAGACACTTATGCCACATAACTATCTCCTGGCCCCCTCTGTAGGCATCAGGGAAATTTAAATCAAAATCTTAATGTCACATCCCTATAATAAGAATAGTCTTATCAAAAATATAAAATATAATAAGTGCTGGTGAGGACATGGACAAAGGAAACTTGAACTCTCTTTGATGGAAATGTAAATTATAGTCATTATGGAACACAGTGTAGAGTTTTCTCATAAAATTAAAATTAGAAGTACCATATTATCTAATACTTCTGTAATTGGGTATATTTCTAAAGGAAATGAAATCAGTATAAAGAAAATATCTGGGGCTGGGGAGATAGCTCAGTGGGCTAAGTGCCTGCCTGGCTAGCTCAAGGTCCTGAGCTCCATCCCCAGTACCTCTTGTTGTGCCGACCCTGGAAGCCTGCAGGCACCATGCTGGGCACAAAACCAGGTGTGGTGGTGCATGCCTGGAATCCCAGCACTGAGGAGGCTGAGACAGGAAGATCACTACGAGTCTGAAATGCATAGTGAGACCCTGTGTCAAATAAATAAATAAACAAATAAATTTTAAAAAGAAAATACCTGTGCTCCTTTGTTTATTGCAATACTAATCATAATACCAATAGGTGAAAATAACCTAAACATTCAACAACTGATCAATGGATTAAACAATGTGGCACATATATAGTGGAACACTGTTTAGACATGAAAGGTGAAATTCTGTCATTTGAAACAACATGTATGGAAATGTAGAGGATTATATTCAGTGAAACAAAGTAGGCACAAAAAGACAGGTACAGAGTGATCTCACACATAGAAATTAAAGATAAAGTAGTGGCTAACAAAGACTAAGGGGAGAGAAAAAGTAAGGATGATCTATGATTACCATGTTAAAGTTAGGAATAAGGAGCTCTGTTATTTTATGATGTGATAGGGTGAATATAGACAATGATGTGCTATTGTAGATTTCAGAAAGATGGAGAAAAAGATTTTGCATGCTTTCACCAGGAGAAATGGTAAGTGTTTAACATAGATCAACTTATATCTACTATCATCTAAACATTATATAATGCATACATGTGTCAAAACACATAGTAATCATAAATAAGAATATATCTTTGATGAAGCAGTAAAATGTGTCAGTTTTTCAAAATCTTGACTTTACTTTTGTAGGTACTGAGTATAGAATTCAGGACCTTCCAAGTGAGCTAAAATTCCATCTTTTTTAAGTTTTTTTTTTTTGTTTTTTTTTTTTTTTTTTTTTTTTTTTTTTAAGTGTCAGACAGGATCTGTCTGAACAGCTAAGTTGCCCATGATGAGTTGAAACTAAAATTAGGACTCTTAGATATGTACCCACAAATATTCTGTAGCTTGAAATATTTATAGCTTTTCAAATATATTGAGATAATGTTTATCTCAAATAAAAATGTTTTTAGTTATAAGCTAAACTACTCAGTTTTGTTATAGAAATTTAGAAAATGATATTAGAATGTTAATTAGGATATTAGAAATTTTAAAATATTAGAAATTTTACCTCTGACATGTGAGCCAGATTGCTTGTCCATACTTAAAGATTTTTCACTTGAGATCTGGATAATAAGAGCACCTGTGTATTGTTCATTGAAATAAGTCAACATATTGAAGAACTATATAACTTAAAGAACCAATATTTCCTAAATGATCAGTACATGATGTTAAAAATCACACTTTGGAAAAAGAACTATTTATTGTATAAGATAGTTCCAGGGATTTTAAGACACTGTAGAAGAAAAAAAAATAAAGAAAGAAAGAAAAAAGCAGAGACCCTCAGATGTCATATTGCAAGTAAACTTTATAAAACTACAATTTATTGAGTTTTCATTTAGGAGCAAAGAATACCAGGTAGCTTAAACCTAAGGCTCTGGAGCTGTCACACTCACTACATGCAGAGTGTAATTCACCTATACCTTTCGTCTGCCTGCCAAGACTCAAGGAGCAAACGTAACCAAGGGGAAGAGAGCACTAATTGCTGTGTGAAAGCTTCATCTTCCAACAGTATCTCCATGGCAGGCTAATTCATGTCTGTGAATGAGGTAAAAATCTCAGAGTCTTCACAGTTCTTGATAGAAAATGAGTTATGAAAAAATGATTTATCTATGTGAAATGATCAAATAAGCCATTCTTTGCCTGTGAAATGTCTTACAAGGGCTGGGCAAGAGATGATCTAAGTAGGACTATTACCTGTGGGTAATAGATGTCCACAGAATATATTTTAGCAACATTGTAACACAACAAGAACTGTTACCTTCACAAATTAATCTGAGTTGTATGCCAATTATCAATGTAAGCTGGGACTTGAATAAATTCTAACTGCAAAGACACTGAGATAGTATTATATTTAATACTATTACCACCAAACAAGACAATAATAGTACTAATAATATGTCACCTGTTATGCAAATAATTTTAAATACGTTAACTTCCTAAACAAGCATAACAGTGTAAGTCCAATGTTAAGGTCCAGTGTCTAATGAAAGCACTCTTCGTGATTTATAGAGAGACGTGTTCTCCTTGTCTCTTCCCTTGGCAGAGAACCACTTTTTGTTTTCTGTTGTTCATATAAGGACAAGATTCACATCTCATAACTCGGTCCAAATCGAACTGTGTCCCAGAGGCCCCACCTCCTAGTACGTCCTACAAGGGGGAATGATCCACCAAGAAATGGGGGAGGGCACAAATATGCAATATTATCATTTTAAAAACCAGGAAACTAATGAATCTAAGAGTAGAGGCTAAGAAAGATATTGATGGACACAATAAACCAATAAAAGATAGAGGAAGGATTTGGCTGGAGGAAGGCCTTCTTCCAGAAATTGCATTCTTAACCATCATCCTATCTTGATGAGGTATATACTATTCATCCACGCATGTTAAATTATCTAAAAAATACAGCAAAATTAAGCCACTTATCCCACATAATAAATCTAGCAATCAGTAATACAAGGATCACTTTGTTAAATATAAATTGAGAGACTGCATAGTCAATTACATAAATTTCATTTATGGACTTATTTTTGTTTTTCCCAACTAATCTATTTATGATTCTGATAGGAAGGAATTTCTTTGGCAATTGTTACAGAGATGTCCTGAATCAGACTTTCCTGGAGCCTGCAGTCATCATCCCGGTGATGAAACCCGGCAAATGAGGCAAGCAAGGTTCTATGTACTGCATGGGCTTACGTACTTCAAGCCTCTAATCAAAAGTGAAAGCAACAGGGCTCGAAATTCAAGGTCAGCAACAAGAGGAGCCAGGGCCTTGTGCCACGTAGTCTCACTTGAGTCATTTCCTTCTTTCCGATTAATCCCTATGAGCTGTGAGGTGATACACTAGCGTAACCCAGCCTACTTGTTCATCCCTGAAGGCTGAGCTTGAGGAGTATAGAAAGAGCAAGGTGAGGGGACCAACAGCCTCATCTAAGCCATTTGCTTGTAGGTGGAAAAGAGCTATTCTTGCTAAAGAAGTAGGCAGACCAGGGGAACAATCATTTTAGACAATCAATAGATCTTCCCAACATATAAATAGATATTCTTTCTATTTTATGAGGTTGGCAGTCTTTCCAATTGAAACATATTTTGGATCAGTGCATAAATTCCATTCATTTCAAAGTTGGGCTTTATCGCATTATTTATGGATATCTTAGGTTCCCTCAGTGAGGAATGCAGGGAGACAATAATCTCCTTGAGGAGAGGACTGAATTCATGCATCTTCTAGATATTTCCATATACTGAATAAATTCCTGTTGGGAAAAGCTCCAGCTAACCTTCCCTACCACATTCTAATGTGGGAAATCTTGTTTATGTCAGCATTTTTAGGGTGAGTGTCACTGCTTGATGTTTTCCCCTTTGATCCACAGTTGGGTGATGGTTTTTGTCCCTAAGGAAATTCTCCCAAGGCTGCTTTGTCTTAGCAGCAACTGTGTACCATTCATTGCTCACAGCTCTGTATGGTTGAATAAAATTGCCAAGCAACTTCTTGTGTTGGGTTTGATTACGGATTGGTTGGGGGGGGGGTTGGTTATTGTTGTTTTTTATTATATTTTGTTAACATTTTTTAATTTTGGATGGAAATCTTGCTATATTTCTCAGGCTGGCCTCAAACTTCTCAGCTCAAATGCTCTTCTTGTATCAGCCCAAGAGACAGACAGACACACAAACACAGACAGAGAAAGAGACAGAGATGGACAGATAGAGAGACAGAGACAGAGAGAATAACTGAAGAAGTTGAAGTCTGTGGAGATTAGGGATATACCCAAGTTCCTGATTCTTTTATACTGTAAAGTCATAGCTTCCAACCTGATCTATCTGACTTCAAAGTCTATCCTATTTATGTTATTTGGTCAGAAAACCATATGCTAATTCATCCCTAACTATTGTATAGTGAATTTTCCTTTGCAAAACACTGATATGCATTCAGCCCAAGCAGCAATGTTCACCTCCTATCATAGTGACACTTTCCCCCTCCACACATTCAGCACAGAATCTCTAAACATTCAAAATTAAGCCACTTGTTTAGAGAAGCCCTCATCTTGAACACATTGAGCTGTCAAGAACCAAAGGCAAATTTCTGTTCTCATGATACAGAAATGATTTTCTAAAATTATTTTCAGGAACAAAATAATAACAAAAAGTTTGGATGGTGAGTGTAGAAACTTTTGAGATTTTGTTTGTTTTCTTTTACTCAAAAAAAAAAATCTTAATCTGGGGCAGAAATTAAAAAAAAAAAAAAAAAAAAAAAGCAGCCTCGGCCAAGATCAAAAAGCAATCCTCTCCTGCCAGCTGACAGCCTGTGCCAGTCAATTATGTGTCAACACCTCTCCTTATGGTAGCAATGTCACCAAGAAAGGCGAAAGAGAAAACCTTAACTCAGCCACAGAACCCAGCAAGGATACCAAAGAGAATGGCGAAATGGTGTCAGCAAGCATAATAACTGGATAAGACGGGCATCTCGCATTCAAGCACAAAGCTCAGTTTCTGCTTCACTACAATCGTTGTGCAATCATCTGAGGTCAAACACACTTGTGACCAGCAAGCTGAGTAAACATCGTCTGAATCCAACAATTGTATATCACAGAGAGAAATTATTTCCTAAACTTTCCTCTGGAGCACGAGGGCCACAGGGGTGTAAACAGTGCATTTTTCAGAGCTCCCCCCTCTACACACACCCCTTCCATTTTTGTTCTCAAAGAAGTTGGAGTATACTAGCTAATATCAGGAATATGCCTGGATATTTCTACAGGAGAGGATTTGAAACACAAGAGGAAAAGAAATAAATTTAGGTTCAAATTTTCTTGATTCATCAGCTGGTGTGACAAATATTTTTCTAATTAAATTCATGCCAATTACCACTTGAAATGTTCTATAGTAGCTTAAAGAAATGTACAGACATTAGCATATGTGTACAGATTTTTATATGGGACTTTATATGCTTTGTGTATCTGAACATACAACTCCATAGAACAGAGTGTGGGATAATTTTAGATTTTTGGAAGGAAGGAAAATTGTTTTATGAATGGTTTTTAGTTTGGAAAAAGAAATCCTATGCACAACAGCAACAATATACACAAATCACAAGAAATAAAAAACAAAACTTGCAAAACTTATTTGAAGAAAAATCTAGAGCATTAGGAAAAAGCATGAAAGAAGACTCAGATAGTCATACCGTGTTCTTGGGTAGGCACACACATTATGATAAGAACACCAAGTTTCCCAACTACAGTGTATGCAGCACCCATGATCCTGTTAAAATGGCTACAGCATTTTTTCAACTGGGCTACCTGATTCTAAGGTTTTCATATAATATAAACATGCAAAACACTTGGACACTTCTGGAAGAGGGATATAAAAGGAGGAACTCAATGTGTCAGATACATAAAACATATTACAAAGCTATGATAATTAGAACAATTTCTTCATGCACCTAAACAGCAAGATCAAGTGCCTATAATCTGTATGATTCCACTATAGAAACCTCAGAATTAGACCTAAATATATGCCAAAATTTAGTGTGTAACAAAGTGGCATTATGAATTTCAGGGGGATAACAGATTTCTAAATGTTTGGAAAGCAGTCACTTAGAAAACATGCTTGTCCTATCTGTAGCACCTTCAAACAATGCATTTTAAATGAGCCAATTTAAAATTTAGAGAGGAAATATTAAAATTAAAGAAGAAACTGTAGTGTTTTTATAAAATGAGATCTTAGAATATGTGACACTGATACATGTCTCAAAAACCTAAAAATGTAATAGAAAAAGTAAATACAATTAGAAGAAAGTAAAAATTTCTGTGTAACAAAAAACTATCACCAGCAAAGTGCAAAGACAAATTATAGATTTGGAAAATATGTTTTCAACAAGTATCACAAAAGAGTATCCTAAAGACTCAAACAAATCAAAGCTAGGATATTTACAGAATAGGAAAGAACAGCAAGCATATAAATACACAGCACAGAAAAAATGCCAGAATGAGAGAAGGGCAAATCATCTCCAAATTGAAGGATCATTTTCCAATTACCAGATAGGCAAAGAGCCAAAATTTTATTGCATGCTACTGACCGGTACTCTGAAGACAGGCCCTCTCATGCTGACTGACAAGAATAGGTGCTGATAAGAACTCCTGAGAGTGGGATTAGTAATGTCTGTGTAACGATTGATACATTGTGTCAACTCGAGAAGTTTAGAAGTTTAGCTAAGCAGCTGAGCAGGAATCTAAGGTCATATTTTGCAAGCACCCTTGTGCTGTGCAAGAGGAGGGCATGAAGACTGTGTGAGTGCTGTACCTGCCATGGGAGGCATCACCTGCTTAGTACAGACAAGGGGAGAGGAGGGTTGCTGTCCCTGGCTTTGGCTCTTGCTGCTTTTTCTGTGTCTGCCACTCTGAAGTGTTGCCCTTGTGCCACACCCCCCTGCCTTGGAGCCAGCTGATTACGGGCTGAAACTTCATGAACTGTGAGCTAAATGAACCTTCCCTTCCTTAATTTTGAGCATCAGATATTTTGTGTCAGCAACAGGAGAAAAGTAACCTATGCATACTTTCCAAAATTATCTACAGATTCACTCACACATATGTATGGAATACAAAACTGTATAGTTATATGTTGCCACTCTTTCATAGCAAACTATAGATAGTGGTTAGTACAGGGTCTACAGGGTCTCACTACACAGATCGGACTCAGTGATCCTCCTGTTTTCAGCCTCCCTAGCACTGGGATTACAGGCCTGCACCACCACGCCCATTCTCAATCACCACCTCAGCATGCCCTGAGGGTAGGGCCATCAAGGCACTCTGTGGATCAAACCCTGGCTGCTGTGCTCATAGCAAACTATAGACACAGCTTAATATCCTTCAATAGAGACTGATAAAATTGCTTACTTTATATAATTCCAAAAACCGAAGATAAAGAAAAAAAATATATCTACCCCATGTATAGGGTGATCTTAAATCTCAATTTCAAGAGCAGCGTAGCTTATACTCTCTGTCATGGCTCACCCAGTTGGCATTGCTTGTTACTCACAAACGTACCTTGCAAGTATAATGTTATGATCAATAATTCAACTGTTACAATAGATTGATATTTATATCCCCCGCAAAAAAAAAAAAAAATTCACAAACTGAAAATTTTACTCACTGTGTGATGGCCTGAGGGTTGTAAGACATTTTGGGACATAATGAGATTATAAGCTGGAGCCATAATAAATGGGACTAAGACTTCTTGAAGAGACCCCAGAGGGCTCTCTCATTCCCTTTCTGTTGAGAGCAGCTACAGCAGGCATTCAGCAATCTACAAACCCAGAGAACGTTGTTCTAGTCTGGTTTTTATTTCTAGAACAAAATACTTGCTTTAGCCCACAGTCTCAGGGGTTAAGTTTATTGGCAGTTGCTTCCAAGGCAGCAATACCCTGGGGGAAGGGCAGGGTGGAGCAAAGGTGCTCACTTTATGGCAGTCAAGAAGCAGAAGTGATTGGAAGGTAACAAAGAGAGAAGGAGGAGCAGGGGTGAGAACGTAGAGCACTGAAGGGAAGGCCCCAGAGACCTGCTTCCTCCACGAGGCACCTCCTCCTAGCCTCTCATTCAGCAGTGAAGACACTGATGGACTAATGATCTAACCAGGGCCCCTCATGATCTAACCACTTCTCCAAAGCCAGATAGCTGAACATAGGAGTCTTTCAGGAAACATTTTTGATGTGGACCATAACGAAGGTTCTCACCAGAACCAAAACACGTTGCCCCCCCATCTCAGATTTCTAGCCTCCAAAATGATAAGAAATATAACTTTGTGGCTCATAAGCCACTCACTCCACAATAACTTGTTCTAGCATCCAAACTGATTAAAATGGTCACCCCAGGTATACTCTTTGGAAGTGGGAAAGGATTTGAGTGTTCCCTGGGGGAGGGTGTGAGGTTGGGTGAGGAAAAAAAGGGAAGGAAATAGCAATTTGATGCTTCCTACTCAAGTTTATACTATTTAATTCTTTTCCTTTTTTACCCAGTGGAAGCTATAAGCGCTAAGTCTCTGGAGCCAGACAACCTAGGCCCAAATGCTGACTCTGCTCTTTTCAAGCCCTGTGTTCCAAAGCTCTTTCTGCTGAAGGTCTTCTTCTGCACTGTAGGGATACTAGAAACCATCTCATGAGGTTACTAGAAGGATTAGATGAGCTGATGTACCTAAATCACGTAAGTCACAGTCTAACCCTTGCAAAGCACTACTGACATACTAACCATCCCTGAGATTTACCTGGCTTCCACATGGCTACATTATCTAGCCTTCAACAAACTTAATGCATAGAAAGGCTCACCCAGTAAAAATGTGACTAGTAAGATTTATATATAAACTCTATTGTATTTAATAAGTTTACATTGAGTACTTATATTTAAGGCTCTGACTTAAGCTTTAGGGCTATAGCATTACATAAGATTCAAGATAGCTATGGCAAATTGTCGTGTATGTAAGCTGGAGGTATTGGTTTGCTTATGAATTATCAAGTATGAATTTTTAAGCTTGATTTAACTACTACAAAGACAACAATATGCCATGTATTAATTATTGTAACTGTCCTACTAACTTGTTTTGAAATTGCCTCATTGCTGTTTTCTTTTTTCTCAAAATGAATTAAAAAATAAAGAAAAAAAGAAAATGGCTTAGTTTCGAATCATTTTATTAACTTCTTGATTGTCTGGCAACCTTAAGCTTTAAGAAAACAAAAACTATGAATATAGGCCAGTCAACGAATATTGAGTAATAAACTGCACTTAAGTGATCAAGAATAAGACCTCTGTACCAGATAAGTTCAGGTTTCAAAATGGTTCTGCCACTTCCCAAGTATAACTCAGGGAAAGCAACCTAAACATGCTATCCATTAATCTCCATGTCTAATATGAGTAGCATTAGATATCCTCCTGCAAATGTAATTACAAAGACATTCACCCACCTTATGCATCAGACATGCACAATGAATATTTTGGCATCACTATATTTATTTTAGCATCATAATATTTGCTTTGCTTGTTTTTTGTTGGTTTTGGGTTTTGGTTTGTTTGGATTTTGATACCAGGAATCAAACGCAGAACCTTGCATTTGTCAGGGAGGCACTGTATCGCTGAGCCCTAATATCATTATTATTTGTCTGAATTTAAATAAACTATCTAATTTTCTATTTATATTACATCTTAGTCACAGTATTTATCTTATTTTTTCTCCAAGCAATGAAGCAAAAGGTCATTTATTATTATTTAAATATAAAATATTTTCTCTTTTCTCTTTAGCTTTCTTATTTTATGAAAAATAAAACAATTTCAAAACAGAAAGAACCATACTCCATACACTATGTATCATTATCTTTAATGTAGTTACTCAGAGTACAAGACATAAACCAAAAACATTCTTACAAAAGAGAAACAAACAGATAATAACACAAAACTTAGTTTGTTGGTTAGGATAACAAATGTTTCTAAAACATAGTTTCAAAAATCTGGCTACTGTTTATCCGAAAAGGAACATAGCCCAACTCTCCTTCTGAATCACATAGCCATCTCTTCTAGGTGATCTCCAGACTTCCTGTTTAGGCAAAGCCTTGACATAGAATACAGACTTTTTATAATGCTGCTCTGAAGATACAGCATGAGTGATACAACTGTAAACACACTCTCCTCCCCTCCTGCCCAAACCATGCTGCCCAAACCATGTTTTCCAGTCGGTAGGAACCGTTTTGTCAAAATGACTTGCCACTACTTCTTTTTGCACACATCAGTAGAACCAAAATTTTTCAGCTGGGTGCCATCTCCCTCATCTATAGTCTAAGCCCAAAACAAAACAAAATAAAAAATCTTTTGCCACGTTTTTATATTTAACATTCGATTGGTGACTTCAGAGTACTAATAATTTCAACAGCAGGCATTCATATTTAAAAAGAAACATTTGTGAATTGCCCATGTGCTTATTGAAGTGATTCTTGGGGTCTCAAAGTGTCAGGAATACTGCGGGGAGAAAGCATGCTTGAGAATAAAAAGATTAACTGAGAACTGAACTCTAAGGCAGGTATTTTTAGGAATATTTGGTAGTATTTTAATGTCAGCTTAAGAAACAAAGTATTTGTTGCTTACAGTTGCTAGGCAACATGTTGGCTTTGATTTGGCTCCCAGACGTTTTAAAAACATTACTATCATTAACAGCAGTAAAAGAGTATCATCTTTTCTTAATTCAATAATAAAATACTTAAGAGCAGTTAACTTGGATATGATCTTTATAAAATATTTTCTTTTCTTTTTCTATCTTTATGCCCAAATCTTAAAACTATGTAATGTACTCTTAAAAGAATAACTTATGTTACAGTTGTGCACAAGGATGTTTCTATT
Source organism: Myocastor coypus (assembly GCA_004027025.1). Lineage (NCBI taxonomy): Eukaryota > Metazoa > Chordata > Mammalia > Rodentia > Myocastoridae > Myocastor > Myocastor coypus. Next base: position 57,922 of record PVJA010010260.1, read on the forward strand.
TTAAAATAGCCACACACATAAAATTCCAGGTACTCAACTTGATGCCTTTTCTCTTGAGTTTCTCTATACTAGGACTAGGGATCATCATATTCCTGAGTCAGCAATTTATTTTCTGAGAAAGTTTGGGAATAATGTGTACCTTCTAGATTTCTCACT
>PVJA010010261.1:0-58002 GCA_004027025.1 Myocastor coypus
TTTAGCTCACAGTCAGTGGTGGTTTCAGTCTGTACTCAGCTGGCTCCAAGCAGAATGGCAAGTGGCAGAGAGGAGCCGTTCATGGTGGTGGCAAAGGGCAAGAGTGCAAAAGGAGTGGCAGTAGCTCAGGGAGCTAGCTAGTCTCTCTCCTCCTTACATTGTAATGCACAGGATCTGCCCCAGGGCACTCATGCTCATTGTCCCAGCATTGGATCAGGAATCAATCACAAAGTCCAGAAGTTGCCCCGTGACTGCATGAGCCAGTGAAATAATGCAACATGTGGTTTTTGCATCCAGCTGCTTTCCCTTAGTGAAATGTTTTTAGGGCTTATCCATGCTATTGCACATATTGGGCATTCTTTCCTTCTTCAGCTGAGTACTATTCCATAGTACGGAAGGGCCACATTTGGCAGGTAGTGATTATTTGGGTGGTTTCCACTTTTTGACTGTGGTGAATAATGTTACTGTGATTATTCACTGTGAATCGAACAGTGCCTTTGTGTGTACATGTGGCTAATACCATCCTTGGTTCAAGGATGAGCAGGTTCCAATCCTGGCTCAACTACTTTCTAGCTGTATGGCCTTAGGCATGTTACCCTGTGTTCCTCATAAGTAAAATGAAAATGCTCACAATACCTGCCTGATAGGATTTTTAAGGTTTAAATGGATTAATATCGATAAAGTGCTTTGATCTGGTTCACAGAGAAATTGAAATGCAGGTTAATCAAATAAATAAAATGTTACTTTGCATTTAGAAGCCACAGGCTATGGAAGTGTAACGAGCCTTTGAGAGAATTGGTTTTTCATGTGGAACTAGCATGTTGAATCTGTATGAATCAAAGGGCATCATTGTAAAAGCCATCATATTTTTGCCTCCCACTGTTTCTTTACATCCTACCCAAGGCAGCAGGCCCTTTTGCTTGCCTTTCAGTCATGCTTACATGACAAAGAGCGTTGAAATAGCACTTGAAGGAGCAAACAGGGTGAAATTGATCATGAAGAATGTGAGCTCATATTCTGATCATTATTCTGGTCTGCATTCTTAGAACCAACTCCTTTTCCCTTTCGCTGTATTTGCAGTGACCTCTGCTCAGACATCCAGCTGCCAGATACTCCCTCACCTCTTTCTCTACTTACCAATTGCAGAAAGGCAAGGAAAGGGGCCTGGCAAGTTATGTGACTTAACACTTTTGTAAGCTGCCTTTCTGTGATCTGTTGATGTATTTTCTTATAATTTCCCTTGCTTGATCACTCTGAATGTGACCATCACATCATGAGCAGGGGCCTGGCCTTTGACTGATTATCTACCTTGAGTTCTGTAGGCACTTACCTTTACCTAGGCTGCTTTCTGCCAAAGTACTGAGGCTGGCAAAAGTCCTAGAGCCAATATGGGATTCTTCCATTGGGGCACATTTTAGCCAGGGACTTACTGGTGACCTGGATTAAGTGCTGTCAGAGAAGTGCCATCTGAAGATATTTGCTACTCAGTTATTCACAGGGGTTAGAATTGCATCACATTCTGACACACTCTTGGCTAGTTCTGTACTCCTTGTACCCTTTGTCGATCTTCCCAATAAATCTATTGTATGTGTAATCTTGTCTTGGCATTTGCATCTCAGAAACCAAAATTGACAGAATCATAAATTTTCCTGGTTCAAGCCAGGCAAAATTTAGGCATTTTTTATGCTTTGTGTTTACTTAGTTGGCAGAAATCTTTCTCTTTGACAGATGTTTGATCCCCTTGCAATTTTTTTGGCCTTCAAATTTGAATATCAACGTTCACTCTGTCAATTATGTGATTTTCATTTTGGATTGCATTCTGCAGCTCTTCAGCTGAAGAAAACAGAATCCAACCCAAACCTTTATAAAAGCCAGTCTCTGTATTAAAAGAAACCGTGTACTTTTGTATATGGCCAAGCTGAACAAAGTTTTCTCTCAGTTCTTTCAATGCTGCAGTCCAGGGAATTTTCCTGACAAAAGCAGCCAGCTGGTAAATGCTCATACGCTGCACCACAGAACCCCTTGCTACAGAGGCTGCCATCTTTAGCCTGAAAGGACTGGGCCAAATTGAGCCACTTTTAAAATCCATATTCTTAGTCTTCTGCATATGCCTTTTGCATAGCAGCTGTCATATTTTACCATCATTGCTGCTGCAACTGCCGCTAGCATAGCTCCAAATATAAGAAGTGGATATTTCTCATATTCCACTTTGCTTTTATTTTTCTTTATTTTTTTCTGTATTTAGGACAAGGTCTACAGGGTCTCACTAGGTAGGTTGGACTTGTATTAATTCTCCTGTCTTCAGCCTCCCAAAGTGCTGGGATTACAGGTGCGTGCCACCACGCCCAGTTTCAGTCACTATTTTGGTGCAACCCATGGGTGGGGCCAGCATAATACTCTGGGGATTGAACCCCAGCTGCTGTGCTCTGCCTAAATAGGTGCCCTTAGCCCATTGAACTATCAAGCCGGCCCTTCCTTTTATTTGATATGTGCTAAAAAGTACTTAATGAAACAGTCCCATTTATCATTTGAGGATGTGACTAGTTTGAAAGAAGGCATGTTGCATGTGTCTGGTCAAAAAAAGATGATGTAACCATAATATGCATAGGAAGAGGCTTCATTTGCCATTAATGAGGCAACTGAAAACCTCTCACTTACTAATGCTTATTTTGGTATTAGCAATATAGCCCCCCCAATCTTTGTTTATTTGTTTTCCTTACAGTCACTTACCTGGCTGTTGAGATTATAGAACAAGGACCTCGTGCATATGGTACACCAAGTGATATCTGGGCCCTGGGATGCACCATCATAGAAATGGCCATCGGCAAGCCTCCAGTACATAAGCGTGATGAACAAGAGCGGACACTGTCCAGTGTAAGACATGCCTGGTTACTTGGGTAGTTTATGTGTGGGACAAATGTAATTAAAAACAAAATCTCTTCTCCATCTAGAAAACCTATCCACAAAGGTAAGAAAGAAGTTTATTAGGTAAGTGTCAGATCCTAATGAAGGTATATCAGATAATCCCCTAACACTGAGAAGATGGAACTGAATCTTTTTGTTTTGGCACTGGAGTTTCAACTCAGGGCCTCGCAGATATACAAATGGTTATACTATGGAGATACACTCCCAGCCCGTTCTACCTTTTAAATTCATAAAAAGAAATCATGACAGGGTCTTGCTAAGCTATCCAGGCTGACCTTGTACTTGGAGTCTTATTCCTTTGGCCTCCCAAGTAGCTAGGATTATAGGGATGCACCATCAATTGCCAGCTAAAATTCCATTCTTTTATATAGCCAAGCAGATAGAACCAATTATAAATCATATTCTCAGGATGAATAGTCCTCAAGACAGAAGACTCTCAACAAGACCAGTTGTCACATATGTCTTGCCTTAAATTTACCTGGTAATTGAGGTGACCATTTATTAGGTTATTGGCTTTATGCAAAAAAAGAACTTGTCATATCTTTAAGGAAGAGGTAGTTTTAGAGCAACGAAATACAAAGTTAGTCACCTTTCCTCTATAGAAACAGATATAGCTGTTTCTCCATGATTACAATTCAAAGAAGTAGTCCCAAGGCCTTGGGAATGATACTTTTTACAAGAGGCTTATTTAGCTGCTAAGAAGATTTACATATATTCCAAAGAGATGCAGAAAGAACACACCATTAGAAATTTTCCTAATGCTCTAGGAAAAGGTGGTATCATCTTCTCTTATATTCAGTAGGGACAGTAAGCCCTCATATTTTCATTTACATTTGCCCTTACCCAGAGTAAGGCTCTATCTAGGATTTTGGAGGACAGATTTCTGACTGAATTTTGGAGTGGAATTTTACATGTGAGATGATGTGTTCTTTATCATTCTAACAACCCTCTGGAGCTGGTAAAAGGGCATTCCATGTGTTGAGGCTAACAGTACAAATTGACAGATATGGGTCATGATTTTACCACAGGGCAACTAAATTCTCAGGAAGGGTGGTGCTTACTGGTAATCTCACAGGAACTTGCTGCCAGGACAGTCCTATGTGCCAAGATTAGGTCTCTAGCTTTTTACTGCAAGTATACCTAAAAACATTTAAGGGGCTCCAGCCCTAGGAATATATAACCAGCTCTTGAATTTCCATGGAATAGTTTTATTCACTACAATAGTTTATGAAAGGCCAAGTGGCCATTGCTTATGATTAATGAACCATGGTACATTGATGCACAAGATTCCAGATGATTTTTCCTGGCTCTCCCTTCAGCACCTTACTATCCACAATGGATTCACTTGGGGCCACTGAAGATCTTACCCGTGGCTTTCATTAAATACCTCAGGTCATGAATGCTTTAGTTTTTTAACAGTTTGGTTTGCAAACAAACATTTGGCAAAATTTTGTTTTTGTTTGTGAACTCTGCATTGGGTGACAAACATGACCATGGCCCTCATCCCTCACAAATACGGAGGTGCCTGTATTGTACAGAATTGTGAAACAAATTAAGTTTGTGAATCAGCTGATGTTGAGAAAAACATGGGGCCCCACCTGAGAGCCATGATTGCTTTCTGTTCTATTTATCGCCTGTAAAATTCAGGAACCAAAAGGAAGACTAAAACTTTCTCATTTCATCCACAGGATGTAAGCCAACTTCTGTATTCTTCCAGTCTCCTGTTTTTTCAGTTAATTAGCCCTACTTTAAAAAAAATCTATTGGCTTTCTGTGTGGCATATGAAGTTAGTTTTTATTGCCAACAAAAGAGAACCAAATTGTGTCCTCTGTCATTTATTTTTGGGATCCCAGAGTCCTTAAGAAAAAAATTCAAGAAATTTCTGAGCTATGTACAAAACAAAAGAAGTTATTGTTCCCCTACAGGGAATATTAGGGGCTTGTATCACCCAAAACGATATATGGAAGTCTTAACCTCTAGTAACTCAGACTGTGACCTTATTTGAAAATAGAGTCTTTATAGAGCTACTATAATCAAGTTAAAATTGGGCCAGTAAAGTGGGCTCTAGTGCAACATGAATGGTGACCTTATTAAAAAAGGGGATACTTTGGCATATAACATACAGAGAGAACACTAAAGACCCAGAAAGACGATGCCACATGAAGACAAGGTACTGAGCTGATGAATCTGTAAGCCAAGGAACATCAGAGATTGCCTATAAGGTCCCCAAAGCACTGAAGAGGCAGGGAAGGATATGTTATAGTTTTTAGAAGGAAACCTCTGGCACGGGCAATGCCTGACCGTGAACTTCCAGCCTCTAGATCTAAGAGACAGTACATTTTTGGTTAAGCTACCCATATAGCAGTATGTGGTAGTTTGATATAGCAGCCCTAGCCTACTAATACAGGGTACATTTGACTTATAACAAAGCACTCTTAAAAGCAATGTATCCTCAGGTTCCTAAGATGGTGTTCACTTCTGCTTTTTTGCTTTCTTTTTTTTTTTCACTTTTTTTATTGTTTAAATTTAACACGGGTTATATTACATATTTTCATCATCAGATCAGTTTAGATTAATACATACACGTATTTTTTTGCCTTCTGAGGGCCAGAGGGAAAAGCCATTGCTTTCCACTTTAGATTCTTGTACTGAATTTTTGTCCGTGTATAACCTAGAGGTGGTAAGCATTGTTGACATCTGTCCCCATTACCCAAGTGAGGGATGGTATCTATTAATATGCCATGCATTTTGAAGTTTGGTGATTGGATTCTATCCAGCATTTAGCGTTATCAAAAAACCCAAACTCCTGAGCCACTTTTCTTTTTCATGAATATCCTGAGAATGGGACAGGTCTACCTAGTCAAGGCCCATAGGGGTGAGTTCATAAAGCTCAGCAGCCCCCAGATCTCACAGGGAGCAAAGGCTGAGCCAGGCTCTGAAAATGCTGAGTACCTGGAAAGGAGTGTAGATCTGGAAGACAGGATGGCTATCATTCAGAGTTGTTGGGGAAAGACACAGGGAAGGCCAAGAACTTTAAAGATGATAGCCTAAAAACTGAAGAACCATGCCTGATGGACAAAGGAGTTTTGCAAGTTGTGTCATTGAAGCATTCCCATGTTATGGATGTGATAGCTGGGGACTAATTATGGGTCACCTGAACAGAGACCCTTTAGCAGGATTAGCTTACCAGAAGTAGGAGCTGAAGCAACCATTCTAGTAAAAGTCTCAACAGGAAAGCACAGCACCTCTCCAGTGGCCCACTGTTCCCATTGGCCATGTATGATGAGATAATGAGACATTCACTTCTCTGTGAAGTAGCGTTCTCAGGTTTTATCTGCTTGTGGCTTAGAGCTAGAGATTGGAGGTGTGGGCTATAGATGCATAAAGATTCAGAAGTGTATGGGTGTCTCTTGGACATAGGTAGCAGTTACCTTTGTATATCCTCAGATTGAGCCTCTCCTACCCCAAACCATGTAACAAGTTACTTTTGGTACTCTTCTACTATGTAAGCAACCAGCTCTGCACATAGATGCTTAAATTAACGATCATTTATTTCTCACTGAGAGTTGACTGTTGGCTCTTTTGCTGAAGAGGTCTCATTCCTGTGGATGCATCCATGAGTGACTGAGCTGGGGCATAGTTGTCTAGGAGGCCCTCTCATGGCAGAAGTTGGAATGACAATGCTCTCTACATGGTCACTCATTCTGGGGTCTCTTCCTGTATAGTGGGGTAGTCTTAGGACTCCAAGAGGACTAGAGCAGGGACTATGAGGTCCTTTAGAACCTATCTTCTGAATCCTTTACTGTATTACTTCCATTACTGTCTCTTAGAGCAGAGTCCCAAGAGGCCAGCCAGGACTTCAGGGATGGGGAAATAAAGAGTGTTTGTGGATGGAAGGAGCAGGAGTAAGACTGCAGTGAGTATAGGGACAGCAATCAAGGAAGCCCTCACTAACACAACTGTTACCTCTCCTTTCAATGCAGGTAGTACTGTTTAAGATCCACCCTGATATTCCGCAAAACCTATCATGTAAAGCTAGATCCTTGATCTTAGCCTGTTTTGAGCCTAACCCTAGCCTGCGGCTCAGTGCTGCTGACCTACTCCAACACAGTTTCTTCAGACCGACAAACAACAGAAGGCAAACTACTCTCCGGTTTCCAGGTGAGGCCTACCTGGACAGCTGGGAGTGAGGATGGGGGTGGGGGGCAGGCCCCAGGCTTTTCTGTTGCTTAGAGTGCCAGGTCTCCAGAGCACAGAGCTCTCCACATGCCCATTTATGTGCAAAGTAGCCAGGGTGATGCTGGTGGGGAGGTTATTAAAGCCCAGCCAATAAATATCCTCCCATTTCTTGGCAGAGGCATAGGTAGCCTATCTGGTGACCATTACGCCCTCTGCCCCATGTTACAGTCATTCTTCGGGAAATATGAATAGGAGAGAAGCGTTTTGTGTCCTCTCCAAGGGCAGAGCCTGGTGTCTTATTTTCAAGCCTAGCCTACTATCCTATGCTGATCCTGACCTTGATTAAAGGATGTTAGGGAGGTCTTCCTGTGGGTGCCTATCCTGCAGGCCACCAAAGCCCAATGACAGCTTCTGAGGCCATAAGTTCTAACTGGCAGTGACATAAGAATGACCTCTGAAAATACATTTTAAAAAGCCCCATACTAGGCTGGGGAAATAGCTGAGTAGAATAAGTACAAGGACCTGAGTTTAATCCCTGGTACCAAAAAAAAAATACATAATAATAAATAAAATAAACTGAACAGTTTTTTTAAAGCCCTGTACTAAATACATAAAAAGTGACCTCTGAAGATACATTTGTCCTTTTCTCTTTGGTACGGATGGAGTTAGGATTGGGGGAGAGGACTGTTTGTACCACCCTGATAGAGCAGCACAAGCTTAGCCAGGCCCTATGTGGACACGTGGGCCTGAGGAGCTAACAGTCTCAAACCCCGCCTTTTTCTTCTCTGAGCCACACCAATCCCTAACCTGGTTGTCCTCCTGCAGAAGTCGTCCAGTATACTGCTAGTAGCCGGCCCCTGCCCTCACTGAGCCATCATACAGGCAGCAACAGCAGCAGCAGGGAGCACAGCTCCATTTCCTCAGGCTCTGGTGCCCAGCCAAACGAGAGAACTGAGAATGCCAGCACACCTGACCACCAGCCTAGCCAGCTTCTCAGGTACTGCCTGTGTCCCTTGTCTCTCTCCTGTGGTCTTATGAGAAGTTCTGGTGTTCTGTAATGACAGAATACCTCCTGGGTACAACCAGTGGGCTGGGAAAGACTTTAGTTTCCTTTCTATAAGACAGCTCGAGTGAGCAAGGTGGCTTCTTTGTTCACTGACCTCCTTTCTTGTGCTTTCCCCTCTTGTCTTCCTTCTGTTTCTTCCCTCCGTCTTCCATTCTACCTCCATCCAGTTCCCTCAGTCTGGCTGCTGTGAGGGAGCAAAGGACGAGGGAGGGAAGGACGCAACATGTCTCTTCAGTCTCCCTTGCTTCCATAGTGGGGACTGCTGTCTGGTCTTCTGGGCCCCACCCCCTCCTACAGTGGGGTGAACTTCCTGGTCAGTGCTTCTTGACTTTCAAGGATATTCTTGGATGTGCTTATCTGCAGTGCACCAAGTTCAGCCTTGGGAGACCAGGGTGCAGCCTCTTCCTCAGAGAACAGCGATACACACATCCTCTTCCTACGTGAGGACAGTGAAAGCCGCACTATGCTGTACAGAGCCCTTTCGGAGAACCAGACCCTGGTGGCTTCCAACTTGCAGGAGTATATGGCACAGGTACAGGCCTGCTAAGGGTTCCTGCTAATCCTGTCCCTCTGCCTGTCTCCAAGTCCCCAGACAACTCTAAAGAAGGCCCAAGGTTCCTCTACCCCTGGAATAGTTGCCTAATTTTAGTGATCACCTTAAGTATTTCCTAATATTCTTCTCTTCCCCAACAAAACAAAAGATACAAAGGGTGTGTGTGTGGTGGGGAGGGGGATTGCTGACACAAGAATTTGCAGAACACTGCAGTGCTTCAAGGCATTTGTGGGGCATTGCTGCCCCCTAGTGGAAAGCAAGCCAGATAGCAAAAAAGCATTCCCAGCTTATGGAGTCCTCTCAGCTTACCTTGGTTTTGATTTAACTCTCAGTATCAGTTGAACACACTGCAGCTGCTCTCATAATCCAAAATACCCATTTAGGGAGAATAGTTATGGATGAAAGTGAGTTTTGACCAGAATACAGTAGAGGCAAACTGATTTGCCTTAATTTGGATGGGGCAGGTCTCTCTAGGAACAGGTCACTGCCTCCCTATAAAGAATTAGGGCTTTTGAGAAGGCTCATTGATGAAGGTAAAACAGGCAGGTAGAACCATCCACAGGAGCTTGATGAGGCCATGAGCCACAGGGGACCTAGAAAGGAAGGATATGGAGAGAATGCCAAGAACAGATATTTGGAATTTTCTATCCCCTCTGCCCAAGTCAGTGACGATTCATGTCTTTGTGTGTATGGTCAGCGTCCAGAAGAGATGCGTCTCTCAGTTGCTCACATCAAGCAAATAATTGGGATCCTGAGGGACTTCATCCACTTCCCGGACCACAGTGTGATGGCATCCATGATAATGAAGCTAAAGATGGACCTAGACTTTGACAGCTCACGCATCAATCAGGTTCAACTGATACTATCTGGACTTCAGGATGCTGTAAGTGCTCCATCTGTCCCTAGAGAATATGCTAGACCATGGAATTCAATCACTATCTTCTCCTGTAGCCCCAATTTCTTCTCATCTGTTTATACCTGAGTCCTGACTTTTAGCAACTCCTTTTAAAGAGTGAGCATACAGGTATAGGAAATGTCATGTGGTGAATGTGCTGATTGCATTTGGCCACAAAGCATGCATATAGGGTGTGGAAACATGGGGCATGTGCCAGCATTCAGTACAGAGTCCAAGCTTATGCGAGGGTCCCTTGATGGGGTCCCTGATCAAGGGCAAAGTAATTGCAGTGTTGGCACATTGTGATAAATAAGTGGGTTTGGGGCTGCAGTTTGGATACTTGTCTCTGAAAGGTCTGTTATCAGTAGCCTAGATAGACAGACAGTTCAGAAGAAATACGTCAGACAGAAATTGAGGTCAGCATGTTTAACAGTCTCAGACAGAGTAGAGGCAAATTAGTCACAACTTGTGTTTCTTAAAAGTACAGAAGAATAGAAATTTATGTTTTTGTGATTTTAGGTAAACAGAACTTTGAGAAATGACATTAGGCCTGAGCACATGTTTTCAGTGAACAACATCCTCCGCAGAGCAGTACAGGTTGCAGTCAGCGCTGTCACCAAAGGTAAGTGCCCTTTTTGTGGTCAAGATCATCTTCAGGCTGCGGAAAAGACTTTCTCTTTCTCATCTTGGCTTTGTAGTTCGTGTAGTGAAGTGAATGCTGCTATAGATCTCTTCAGGGGCCAAGAACAGCTCCTGGGCTACATTTACATCTTCCCAAGGTGCAGTGAGGTTGGCTGTACCCAGACTCAACTTGTACACTAAAAAGGGAGTGTTAACCCTAAGGGTAGGGGCCCTGTCATGGTCCACTGTGCTTGCTCACAGGTACCCATCAGATAGCTCATAATAAAATGGCTCCATTATCTTCTCTTAGAATCATCCCGTGGTACTTATGAAATTTAGAGCTTTTGTTGTTTTGCTATGGGACATTGAACCCAGAGCTTCATACATGCTAAGCAAAAGCAGCTTAATACCAAAGCTTAATGCCGAAGTTGCTCTCTCCTGCTGTGCTTCTTCCTATCAATGGAGGCTTCAGAATGACTCTGCTGACATTGTCCCTTCCTTTCTTTACTTTGGGCAGTGAGTAGCTAGTTATGGTTGTTCTCTTGAATGCTCCCTGTTCTGGGACCAGCTGGAGGGAAAGGCTCACTGAACTCCAGGACTCTCCATTCCTCTCCTAAGTGAGCAGGCACTGGCCTGGTTATACCCTTGCTGAGCTTTCTTAGTTAATTATTTACTTAGCATCTTTAATTCTCAGTTCTTTCTTGTGTAAGCTGGGGGTGATCATTTTTGCATTGGAAAAAATGGAATTAAAGCATTTCTTGTCCTTTTAGACTCAGCACTCCCTTGAGTGTTGCAGTGACCCATGCACCTGGTGAATAGCCTAGTTTGCCAACAAGAAACATAAATGACACTTAAGCCCAGGCCTTGTTAAAGTATTTTTATAACCATGGTCAGTGATTTTGCAGAGCCCCAAGCTCACATTGAGCCTGCCTCTGAGATGCAAGTAGATAACATAAAAGGGGACTATTTTGCAGCAGACCGGCCTCGTGAAGCAAATGTGGCATCCGGAGTGAGCAGACATTCAGTGGCTGTGCCAGTGGCCCCACACCTCGAGCAGCATGTGAGCCCCCAGGGGACCCAGAACACGGAGGAAACGGACAGGTAAGGACCTTTCATTCCAGGCTATCTGCCTGAAGCAGGGTGGGATGTGACCTGAACAACAAGGCAGTTGTAGAGAATATTACCCACCTCTCAGAAAAAACAAACAAACAAAAAAAAACAAACAAAACACCTTCATTATCAATACATGAAACAAAGATGTATGGCGCAGCATGTGTTGTTGGGGTTCGAGCCATGGTCCCTGCGATTGTTTAAACTTTCCTAGGCAGGTGCCTTAGACCACTGAGCCATCTCACCAGCCCTCAAATGAGCTTTTAAAAACTCTATAACTATAGCAAATTAGTTGGTACTTGTTCTAAATGACATATTGTTGCCATATGATCACTGGTGATACTTATTTAATAGAAATGTGCAAGGTATACATACTTTGGGTGAAAAGTTATATATGTTCATCTAATAATCATTTGTCTTTTAAAAGAGAAGTACCAGCACTTTAATCAGATTGCAGTAGTGTCAAAATTTTGAGTTTTAGAAAAAAGACAAATACGAAAGTAAAACATTTTTAAAAATTTCTTAGTAAGATTTATAATCACCTAATTCATGTAATATATGGACTTAAAGGTTATTGCTTTTCATTTTTTTTTTGTTGTTTTGTAGTTTCAGCAGACTAAAGCGTTGGTTAAACAGCAGCCAGCATATTAATGTAAATGGCTAATAAACATGGAATTCCTGTGCAATCTGCCTATGATTGGGGTAGATGGCTTAGCTGTGTGGCAGGTGGGCAGTACTAGAGAACGGCCCTTACTGGACACAGTAATGTGACTGAGGATAACTGATCTGTCCCAGTAAACAAACAAGCCTGAGACTCCTTTCCATTGAATGGGCATAGGCATTCGCTAGAATTGTCCCCTTCATTTGGGTAAAAGGAGGACTTTTTGATAGATTAAGGTAAAAAAAAAGGGTGCATTTGTTGAGCACCCATATTCCTTGCTTGCTGGAGAAGTGTTCCTCTCTCACACCCACTTCATTTTGCCACAAAAGTGCCCAGGGTAGCTACATCCTCACTGGATTACATATTGTAGTGATTTGTGGGGCAATGTCAATAATTAATGTGAGTACTTTAAAGCTTAGTTTTTTATTCCCTAGTTCACCTGAAAAGATTATTTAAGATCACACAGTGGAAGTAAACTAATCTCATGTATTAGGTATATCAGCAAACAAAAAGCTAGATATTGTTCTGATCTGCCAGCCCCTGCCTCCCTCCCAAGGCCTGCTACCTGAACTGATATAGGGGAATGTAGAAGTTTGAGACCTCAAGTTATAAGCCCTGCATTTTTTCAGGTAGAGCATAAGCAAGGCTGGGTATCAGGCGACTGTTCTAATGGGAAGAACCCAGTCTGTGCAACTCTGGGTGAAACATTTAATCACTGCCAGTTCTCTCTAAAGATTGAGCTTAGATAAGAAATATATTTAACTTGGTAAAAAATGAAGGCTTCAGTGACTTTATCTGTGACACATGGTAAGCAGTCCTGGATTGTGTTCAGTACGCGGTGACTGTGAAGTTTCCCACATAATGGTCAGGTTGTACCATTCACTGTTTCTCCTCAAGCCCCAGCTATTATCAGAAGCAGTCCCCTTGGTTTACTCCTGTAAGGCAGGAGGACTCCGGCCATCCTAGTCTCAGCTACTTTATCTGAGACAAATTTAATCAGACCATCCTTCTAGGTGACACTTACTGATGACCATATTAACTTCTGGTTCATGATGCATTCTAACAAAAAACTGCCTTAGTCTACTCAGGCTACTATGACAAAATGCCATTCAGTGGGTAGCTGACAAACAAGTATTGCTCACAGTTCTGGAAACAGAAGTCCAAGTTGGATCAAGACAGTGGCAGACTTAGTAAGGTCCCATTTTCTGGTTCACAGATGGCCAGCTATTTGCTGTATTCTTGCGTGACAGAAGGGACAAACGAGTATTAGGGAAGATTTCTGTAAGAGTATTAATTTTACTTCCCAGAGGTCCACCCTTATTAATAGCAATTTAGGATTAGGATTTCAACAGAATTTCAGGACACAAACATTCCATTGCAAAAATATACTCACATACAGAACATTAGTTTTTGTTTCCAAGGAGAGGGAAAACACAAGGAAGGTTCCCCTATGTGAGCTGAAACCTGACCCAGAATCCTTTAAAAAACAATACATCACTTCCCTCTGTAGGCTATTGGGATTGCTGTCCCCTCCCCCCCAAATTGCTACTATTCAAAAATGTTTTGAGTTAGACTAAGTGGTACTGGATTCTCTGAATGGCATTTTTTTCTTTCTAAACCAGTCGTTTAGAACACACAGTTGAGAATGACAGAGTATGCGAGAATCTTCGCCAACTAACTATGCAACAGAATTCTGCAGAACTGTTTCACCTGCAGTCACAGCACACAGGCAGTGGTGAGTCATTTTCTATTTGCCCTATTTTAGTTGTCTTAAAAGCTGACTAATACTCTAGCTAGCCTTGGAGAAAGAGCTGAGGTTATCTTCTGTTAAACCAGAACTCTAATAAATTATGGAATATTAAAAAGGAGCTACTGTTCTATTCAACAACATGGGATACATTGAAAATGCAATATGCTGACTAAAAGAACCAGACTCAGTGGCTGCATACTGTGATTCTATTCACATAGTACTCTGGAAAAGACAAAAATAAAGGGACAGAAAATAAACCAGAATGAACAGGAAAGAAATTATAAACACACGAGAACCTCTTAGGATATGGAAATGTATCTTGATTGTGGTGCTAGTGACATGAGTGCCCAATGAGTACTCCCTAAAGAAGTAGTTTACTGTGTAAATTCTACTTCAGTAAACCTCTCATTTTGTGACACTTAGAAGGGCTACAGTTGCCACACAGAATGTGGAATGGATAAGCTCTGACACAAAGCCTGGGTTTTCATTTTATTTCCATTGTAGTTGGGGAGATACACTACATCCCTGTAAGATAAGGCACTTTAAAGACAGGGAAATAAGCATTTAATCTGTGACAGACACCATGTCAAGTTATACATTTATTAAAGGTAGGGAAGGGGAGGATGATTCTGCTCTCTGTAAAACATAATTATGAGTTGTACAATATATTTAGGGCAGCTAAGTAACAGGTTTTATTCATCTTTTCACATCACATTTACATTCTGGACAGTTTCCTACATCCATTTTACTTTTTAGAAACATGTTAATATACAAGTTTCTAATCGTTACAGGTACTGAAGAGATCCCAGTACGCCTTCAGTTAGAGAGCACAGATAAAGAGCTTAGAGACTGGTTGCAGCAGCAAGGAGCGGATGCAAATACAATTCAAAAGGTATATTTATAACCAAAAAACGATTCCTATTGACATTGTAAAAATATGCTTATCTCTTACATACTTCATTTTTGTTTCAGATTGTTGAAGAGGATTACACTCTTTCTGATATTCTTAACAACATCACTAGGGAAGAACTAAAGCGCCTTCAACTACGGTAAGAAGTTCAATACAGTTTGTATAATAGAACTTTCTTTGTGTGAATGTACATTAAAATAGAAAACAATGCTGGTAACTTCTCCCCTCCAAATCTGGATTTCTTGCTAGATCCAAGTTGGGAAAAGGCCAAGGTATGGCATGAGGTACTTACCAGACTACACTCAGCTCTCTTTGGCAACCTGCCATCTTATTCCTACGTCATTTAAAATAGCCTTACACAGACCCCTCAGGACTTCTGTGTACATTTCTAGTGCCATGTCCAATTGATGCTGGTGCAAGAGCATCACCTTCATATAAGAATGTTTTATGAGGTGCTTAATTTAGGGACTGCACTTTTGAGAATAGATGGCAAATATGAACTCTTCTAAGTTATATATTGTATTTTTTTGCTGGAAGCACTTCTAGACAAGTATTTGGGAGTTTTGGTTTGAAATTTGTCTTACAACACTTTTATTTATTTCACAGTGGTGATATCTTCCATAAAATCTGGCTTGCGATCTCCCAGCACAGAGGACAGGCTTCCGACGTGTCCACAGAGGCCTCAGCTACACCGGGGGACAGAGCGAGCCAATAGCTGATGTGCGTGGTAGAGCTTCGGTTCCCACACACAACAAATTCTTACCAAAAATACCTCATTCAGTTAATTTAGGAACTTAAAGTTGTAAAGACTGTTCTTACTGAAATTTTTTATAAGTGTATTTTTTGTATAAGGATAGGTATAAGAATAGTGAATCTTACACCCTATAGTAACTTTTGTATAAGGATAGGTATAAGAATAGTGAATCTTACACCCTATAGTAACTATGGAAACCAACTACCTCTGTTTTAGGATATGCCTTATTTACTAGTATAACTTTAAATATGAGAAAAAATAGATAAAAATAGACCTTGAATTTATTATCTAATAGGAATGTAACTTAAGATAACTTCATGTTTAAAAAAGAAAAAAAAAAGATAACTTCATGTTTAACTGCATAAAAGAAAAGGAATAATTTGGTCTTTGAAATTTTATTTATAATCACAAACATTGGAGAAGCAAGCAGTGCGCTCTTCTGCACCCATACCCCCTGTGAGGTCAAGGGGTCCTATGAGAATACAGTAATGATTCCTCAAGATCAGTGACTGTCACCCAAAGAGGCAACAGGTTTGGAATAAGCACACAAACAATTGTTCTTTTAAGCAAACTATTTTAGGAAATAATTTTTTGGGGGAAGATTATACTTTTGTTTTTATATATTCACATGAAGCACTTAAGCACTAACACATCCCACATGCAGTTACTCCTTAGTATAATTTACATGCTATTTAAAAAATTTCCAAGACTTCTACCATATTTTTTTGGATATTATTTCTCAAAGTTGAAAAGAGTTCCTTCCAATTGCTGATGAACAGCCCATCCATTCCATGTGATCTCCTGTTAACTGACTGACTTGAATTTGATCCACTGGTTAGCACCACGTACTTCAAAAGGTGGGTCGCTACTATAGATGTGATGGCCTAGTTCTTCCAGAGGTGGCTCGGGATCAGCTGTGGCAAACTGGGCAGCATCCTCAATTTCTTTCCTCACTTCAACATCAATTTCCTAAACATGAGATTATAGTATAAGAGATTTCTGCATAGACAGCAATTTCAGTGCCAACTAGAGTTCTGCTCAGTACCTGTTGCTGGTATAAATGTAACTCTTCCAGTATTAAAAGTGCCAACAGTAATTTTGAAGAGTTTAAATGACAAAATTACATATGTAGTTAACCTAGGGACTGGCCATGAATTAAGAAAGAACTCCGTAATTAGGGGGAGGTTTAAAGACTTATTGCCAGTATAATAAATGTCCTGTGATAACATATACGTACTTTCCTATTAGGTAGCTTGGGAAAGGGATTACCAAGAAAGGTTTACCCAACCTTTAAAGCCAGACTTAAAGCAAGTGTGACTGTACCTTCAATTCTTCAACACTGGCAAGATTGCTGTTCACCATCCTATCCTTGAGAAGCATAATAGGGTCACTCTTACTTCTTACTTCCTGAATTTCTTCTCGTGTACGATAACTATGGGGAGGGAAACAATGATAGATAAGAATAGCATAGTGAAACAACAGCTTAGTGAAATACAGCAGTGTTCTGGAAAGGAAGGGATGTGTCAGTACCAGTGTTGCTGTGGGAAGAGTACAGGCAAACTTTGAAAACACAAGAAGGCAGCTAATAGCTCTTTTAAAAAATGTGTTTAGTACAGGGTCTCACTACACAGATTGGACTCAAAGAGTGATCCTCCTGTTTTGAGCCTCCCAAGTGCTGGGATTACAGGAGCCAGCCATCACACCCAGTCTCAATCCCTGTCTCAGTGTGCCCTGGGGGTGGGGCTGGCATGGCACACCAGTGATAGAGCCATGGTTCCTGCATCTGCCTAAGCAGGTGTTTTAAAAGGCGAAAGATTTATACGATCTGAAGAGAAACCAGAGTCTAAGCAGATGTTTTAATCTGGCAGCTAATAGTTTATAAATGTTGATTATATCTTTTATAGGCTATTTTATGCTCTAACTCATAGGGCTTCTCTTGCCCTTTGAAAACAGAACACAACCATTGGCTTGCTTCCCTCAACTGCAAGTAGTATGTGAAGTATCTCGTGTCCCATCTCTTTGGGCAACTGTATTTTATATAGATAGGGGCATCAGTGATAATTGCAGACTTTGAGGCATCAGGATGCCAAGCAAGCAAGCAAGCAAGCAACCAAGCAACCAAGCAGAAAGTACATTTGCCTGGCCTTTTTTCCTAAAGATCCCAAAGTATGGCTGGCAAAAGTTGGTTATCAGGATTTCCAGTTTTGTTTTTTTTTTTTTGTATTTAATACAGGGTCTAGAGTCTCACTGCACAGATCAGACTTGTAGTGACCCTCCTGTTTTCAGTCTCTCAGGTGCTGGGGTTATCTGTGTGCACTATCACATCCAATCCCAGTCGAAGGCACGGCATGCTGGAGATGAAACCTCAGTTGCTGCACCTGCCTGAGCACGCGCTTTACACCACTGAGCTATCCGGCTGGTCCTCTGAACTATCTGGTTGGCCCTTCCAATTAGATTATATAGTACAGTCGTTTTCCTACATCATATTTGGAATAATAATGACTAAAGGCAAGGGTTCTATTTTTTAAATTTTATTTATTATTTTATTCTTATTTCAGAACCTTTGTTTATTTATTCACTCATTTTTATGGCTGGCTCAGCCGGCCCCGAGGGCAGGGCTGGTGCAGCATGTGGTGCCGGGGATCGCCGTGGTCCCTGAAGCCACGCAACCTTCCCCAAGCAGGCGCTTTAGACCACTGAGCCATCCCGCCGGGCCCAAGGGTTCTATTTTTAGAAACTACATTTTCCCTTAGAAATCCATTCTACAACGGCTTATTTGTTGATTGACTTTTCAAGTACAGAATTACATACTAGAGCTAGTAAGTGAAAAAGGAAAACACTTTCCTATGTAACCAACCTTTTTCGATTAACGTGCATCTACTTACTGAATACTCCCATGAGCCTGTGGGCCTTGCTTGCCACCAGTCACATTTCCAAATCCTAATCCTCGTTGGGCAGAGCCTGCCATGTGTCAACATCTGGTACTGCCTACATAAACTACATACTCTCAAAATGCTACTTTCCAGTAAGACCTGTTTTATGTAACACTCTCCCTCTGCAATTTACCTATATAATCCTTTAAAAAATTACTTCTTGGGTGAGGACATAGCTCAGTGGTATAGCACCTGCCTGGCAAGCACAAGGTCCTGAGTTTGGTTTCCAGTGCCAACAATAAATAAAATAAAATAAAACATTATTTCTCAGCTAAGATATATAGTGCACATTGTAGAGGTCTTTAAAATGTTTTCTACATTGGAACTAATTTATTGGGAACACTGCTTTCAGACTAAGTATCTCTAATTGGTGCCAACAAAATTGGTGAATGAAATGAGCTGATTTCAAAATCAAATGCTGAAATGTTTTGCCTTTTCACGTCCTAAGCACCATTCAAAGCCACTCTACTTTGGGATCCATACACAAATACCCCATACACAAATACTGTACCTGACTCCAGGATCACTCATACTATGTCCATGGTAGCGGTAAGTCTGCAGCTCCATCAGGATGGGTCCCTAAAACAGGAGCCATAAGTAGAGAGTAAGATGATGGCAGAGTATGTCAGTAGTCCCTGCTTCAAAGGGAAACCCTTGCCAGGCGTGGTGGCTCAAGCCTGTAATCCCAGCACTTGGGAGGCAGAGGCAGGAGGATTGGTGTGAGTTCAAGACCAGCCTAGGCTACAAAAGTGAGCTCAAGGCCAGCCTCAACTGCATAGCGAGACCCTGTCTCAAAAAAGACAAAACAAAAAAAAACAAAAACAAAGGGAAACCCTTGCAGGATCCAGTATATTCTGATCAGGTCATGTATAAATCAGTTGAGTCAAGAGAAATTTTTTTTTTTGTCTTTTTGAGACAGAGTCTCACTGTGCAGTTCAGGCTGGCCTTGAGCTCACTTTTGTATCCTAGGCTGGTCTTGAACTTCCACTGATCCTCCTGCTTCAGCCTCCCAGTGCTGGGATTATAGGCATGCACCACTACACCCAGCTCATCAGAAATTTTTACCACCTATTTTACTGCTCATTTCAGCCGTGTGTGTGTCTGTGTGTGTGTCTGTGTGTGTGTGTGTGTGTGTGTGTGTAATAGAGATGGAATACAGGCCATCACACACTTTAAAAGTGCTCTACCCCTGAATATACCCTCAGCCCTTTCTATTGCTTTAAGGCATGACCTCACAAAGTACACCAGCCTGGCCTTGAACTTTAAATTGTCCTTCCTCAGTCTCCTGAATAACTAGGTTTACAGCTCACCCATATCATTTTGAATAAGTTATTAAAGGAGTCTACTAATAGTTTACATCAAGCACATTATAGAGCCCACTGATACTGGTTAGACAGATTTCCATTGACCTAAGTAAATTTGACTCATTTCGTGCAGTGTTTCATGGGGACTGACAGCCAATCTCACTTCACTTGGACCTTTCTGGTGCATAAAAAAGCCAGCAGACACAAATCTCTCATTCCTCAAACCTAATGTGAGTCCAGCCAGCCTAGCTATGCGGCACCAAGTGGTGTGTTTATGCCACAATAGCAAACTAGAGGAGGGTACTGGATTTTTTAAAAAACTATGTTATGGCCCGCTCAGCCTGCCCTAAGGGTGGGGCTGGCACAGCATGTGGTGCTGGGGATCCAACCTCAAGTTCTATGGTTGCCTAAGCTTGCTTAAGCAGGCACTTCAGACCACTGAGCTATCTCGCTGACCCATGGTACTGTTTTTCTGAAGGTGATGGAGTATTGCATAGTTTGGTGTAGTAACTGGGAGGGGGCTCAGTCTAAGCACTTGGGGTCTCTAATTCTAGCTAGTATACTATATGTAGGTATAGTAGCTATGTCTTTGAACTGTTGTGCCTCAGTTTCCTCATCAGAAAAATGGGTGAAACAGACCTAATTCAGAATTATAAACATTAAAAAAATCTAAAAAGTACACTGCCCAACATGTACCAACCCTTCATTGTCACTACCTTGGGGCAGCCATCTGGAGTAGTGGTTAGGGCTGAGGTCTCAAGGATTCCACACCCTCCCACCAGTTCCCAGATCAGGATTAAACATTACATCCTATAAACTACATTTCTGTCCGAGGGTAAGCCCTACATGTCCTTTTCAAAAACAGAGAAATGGGTACTGTATACATTCCCCCAGGCAATGGCCCCTTTAGTCTATTTTTTTGGTCCTATATGCATTTTACAATCATCTTGGACAGTTCGTACATATATAAAATATACCTTTTTAAAATCCTCTTCCCTCCCAGACATACCCCTTTCCCCTAATTTCCTTCTGCTCCTTTTCATTTTTGTTCATATTACTAGTTCATTTTTTGGGCATGTAATGTCCACATTCACTGAGATTATTAGGACCTTGTACCTGGCACATCTTCACTCTATTGCTCCACCTCACTCCTTCGCTCCCCTGTACCCCATTCCATCTTATATCTTTTCTTAGACTTATGGTCCTAATACAGAATGCTCAGCCCACTGTAGCCAGCCGTAGTCCTGCTCTACTTTATCCTTACTTCCCTATGTTAAAACTAAGATAAAGATTCTTAAGGAATGGTACAGCAATGACTTAAGATAATACACTTTAGCCATGCTGTTTAATTTGTATAAAACAAATTCTACTGAATGCAAAGTTCATAGCTGTGTATTTTGGGGATCCTCAATCTGGTCACTCGAGTGGTTTATGATTAATGAGGGGGTCACATAATGAACCTCACCAAAAAGCAAAATAGATTGTCCATGATGAAAAGATGCAGAATGCTTAGGAAGCATTAGAGGAGTTAACCTCAAGTGAAGGAAATGTGGAATGTTTCTGAGATGTACTAAGACCATGCTACTCACATTTATTCATTTACCTGACTGGACTCCTATCTTATAAACATCAATTAGCCACTCCTAAATAACTACAATAGGCATATGGGAAGCCTTCTTTTAAGAGACATAACCGTCTTTGAAAATTTTTAGCCCAGAGGCCTAAGAGAAAGTCTCCACACACACTTACCTTCCCAGATCTACAATAGGCAGCTGCAAACCTTGTTGCTTCCCGGACACACAGGATATCCATTCCATCTACCTGTTAATAAAGGTGAAAAGAGTGGAACATAAATCACTGTCCAAACTCATTTTACAAGAGCTTGCAGGTTAGCTCAGTTGTGGAAGCACCTGCTTGGGCCAACCTAGTCAGGTGCATGGGATGGCAGTTTAATCGCCACCTCCACATGCCTTACCAGACCCTCCCTTAAGGAAGCCTGAGCCAGCCCCCCAAAAAATCCTTCTCAGATTTATTTTACATCTGGGGGGGGCAGTTTTGCGGATAGAACACACGACTTCATGCATGCTATGCAAAAGCTCTACCACTAAACCACACTCCCAGTTTTCCCATTCTTTTTTTTTTTTTTTTTTTTTTTGGTGGGACCGGGGTTTGAACTCACAACCTTGCACTTGCCAAGCAGGCACTTGTGCCACATAGCTATTTCCCCAGCTCTCCAGTTTTCCCATTCTACTTTGACAGAACCCATTCATGTGTAAGAAAATTAAACCCTTCAATTCTTATAATACTGTCAAAAGTGTGCACAAGGTCATCTAGCTGAGAGTATGTGGCTCTGGATCTACTAACAGGTGTCCTTACCCTCAGCCCAGGAATAAAATCGCCTCTCTTATAGTAATCAGTGCTGGCTGCAGCTCGCTCAACAGATGTTCCCATTCCATAGCGGTTATTCTCACAGATGAAAATGCAAGGTAATTTCCACAATGCTGCCATATTGTAAGCTTCAAATATCTGACCCTGGAAGTATGGACAGAAAGTTCAAGTGATTTCATTTTGCTTATTTTTCTGAAATTCATCCTTATTATCCTTGACAGTTGTTCTGTCTGACAAGTTTGCTGCAACTAAAGGAAGTGACAAATACCACAACTTCTTTCTTTAGGGACTCAATAGTAAGACAGAACATGGTGGAAAACAGATCAGCATGTACAAATGTGTTTCATGATTATAATGTATCAGATCTACTAGATTATCAGAGTGAACCAGCATTTGAGAATGACATCTAGAACATAGGAGCTTGCTGAGTACCCTCCATGGACTGTTGACTGCATAAACTGAGCAATTCAATGAAGGGTTGGGCTCAGGTACCAGTATGTAAATTTGACATCCCAAAGAATGAGTCAGTATGTTATGTTACTACATTGTAATGGGTTAGACATTTAAAAGGAAAAAAGGTTGTTTACCACAGAGCACTTGTAAAACACTAATTACATAAAAAAAGAGCTCCCTCACAGGAATGTGCCACATAAGTCTCTGATGAAACATGCCAAGAAGTAAATCTCCACTACAGTCTTAAAACCAATGATCACCTTGCTATATGAAATGCTATTTCAACCAAAAAGCAGGTAAATTGATATTTCTTTATGAACTTAATTATGGACTTTCAAGCTTTGGAAACAGAATCATCACTGGAAAGTGAAGAGATACATACTTACCTGATTAGCAGCCCCATCACCATACAATGTCAAACAGACTTCATCTTTTCCATTGTACTTGCAGGCCAGAGCAATCCCAGCTCCCAGGGGCACCTGGCATGAATAATGGAGAAATGAACAGCAGAAATCCATCAGAGGAGCAATACTGTAAATTTAAATCCTAGATAGGATCTGAGACGGAAATTGTACTGTAGCCACGAACTCTTCCTATCCTAACCTTGTCTTTGCTCATTCACCCCAACATTTTCAATCAACCAACAAAGTTACATGCATAAATACTGCTTTAACACTTCTGTACCCAAAGACTCAACTATAAATCTTACAGTTAAAAAGAAAACCTAGATGTAAAACATATTTAATGGCATCTTTTTTTTTTTTTTTTGGCAGAACCGGGGCACTTATTCTACTAAGCTATTTGTCCAGCCCCTAGAATCTTACTATATTAGAAATAATCATATATTGTTCATTTGCCCCTGAGATTCTGATCTTCCACTTCTAGTTTGGCCCCAGTGTTAGCAATGCCTAGGAGCAGAGGGCAAAATTAATGTTGAAGAAGCAGTTAACAAACCAAGATAAAAATGGTAAAAGGAAGTTCCACTACCAGAGTTTTGCTTACTTATAAAATACAAATACCTGAAAAATAAAGTTTAGGGCACTACCCCAATCTATTGATTAATTGCTGATATAATAGGTAAGGAGCAATAGGTCTTTAAAAGCAAACTAAGTCCCTAAAATACTGAAATCCTGATGTAGGATCAAATCTAGGGAAGCATAGGATCCTCATACTCAGCTACCTGAGCTCCAACAATGCCATTGCCCCCGTAGAAGTTCTTGGCATACATGTGCATAGATCCTCCTTTCCCTTTAGCACAACCTCCTCTTCGTCCTAGAAAGGGCAGCGCATCACACATGTAAGAAAACCAAGTATACAAAAGAAACAAAACCATACCCCATGCCCCCTCACGCAGAGGCAATGCAATCATTTCAGCATCTATCCTTCCAGTTCTTCTGGGAAAATTCCCAGTAGGGGGAGAGCTGAAT
Source organism: Myocastor coypus (assembly GCA_004027025.1). Classification (NCBI taxonomy): domain Eukaryota; kingdom Metazoa; phylum Chordata; class Mammalia; order Rodentia; family Myocastoridae; genus Myocastor; species Myocastor coypus. The sequence goes on from PVJA010010261.1 coordinate 23,930, forward strand.
TGAACGGAACTTCCAATTCTAGTTTTGTAAGGATCCTCCACACTGCTTTCCATAATGGTTGCACCAGTCTGCATTCCCACCAGCAGTGGAGAATGGTTCCTTTTCCCCACAGCCTCTCCAGCTTCCATAAAAAACCAGATGCATTCGAACCCTAGTCTTGCAAAGAAAAAAAAAAAAAGAAAAAGGGAAAAAGAAAAAAAAAAAACCCCAGATGCCTCATCTTCCTGTTCTTCAATAAAGAATGTCAGTTTAAGCCCATGCCCTTGACCATTCCATCTGCTCCTGCTCTCTCATCATGTAGCCGCGTTCAAATGTTCGGTGTGGTATACTGATTTCTTTAGCCAGTTGCACACATCTTCTGACTTCTCTAATACTAGTATCCTAAATGGTTTAAGAATCAATGAAGACAAGAAATACTGAAGATTCCTATATCCCATACTGTTTACTGTAGAGTGCTTCAACTTACATTATTTTTTTGACCATTCATTTTCTACTGGTATGCTGGAGCAGATCAAACTGTATTCTCAGAGTGAATAGTGTTAACCTTTTTAAAATTTTTACCTGAGGGGCCAGATGACTTCACAAATAGTGAATTTACTAGAAAGCTTAACAGAAGTACCAGAGCACTAAACCAGAGGAGTTTTACCATTTTTAATATTAAACTCAAAATGGATTTTAACACTCAGAATAGGAAGCATCTTATTGGCAGATATTTGAAAACACAATAAACCCACTCCCCACTTTTTATAAATCCACAGCAAACCTGTTAGCTCTGCTAGAATCTCCCGGACTGAAAGGCCCCGAGTGAAGGTAAAGCCATGAGCCCGATAGGCAGTGATCAGATGGTCCGTAGGATTTATGCCAGCCTCGAGTCCCACACAGCAGGCTTCCTGCATTAAAAGGGGAGGAAACCATGAGGCAGCATAATATATATTTCTGGATATAAAGGTTTCTATTAGACCAAATGCTATGAAGCATTATGTTATGAAAAGTGGGCGAGAAGAACTAGTTGAAATAACCACAGAAAGTGGCTGGTCTTTTCTTATTTTTAATCAAAAGCAGAGTGGAGAGTAAGGCCCAGACCAGAAGCCAGACAGTAGTAACCTGAGATGTGGTGTTTTCTCTGGCCTATACAATGATTCAAAAAATAGAATAAAGCAAACAAAGAGCTAGGCTCAGTGGGGTACTGAGGCAGAAGGACTGAGTCTGAGACCCACCTATGCAACTTAGTGAAACACTGTGTCAAAATATAATAATGAGTGAGGATGCATCTCAGTGGTAAAATGCCCCTGAGTTTGACCCTTAGTACCACCACCAAAAGAGGAAAAAGAAAAAAAAAAAGATTCTGAGTTAGATGTCAATGATAAAACACTGCAGGAATGTCAGATGAAAATTGAGTTTTCTGTCTCTTCCTGGAAAAGCAACTAATATGAAGCTTTAGTTCATTATTTTCATCTAGTATGAACTGACTAGAACCAAGTCATGGCCTCTTCAAAGGCAGGATGCACCCATCCCAGTTTATTATTGTGTCACCATTCTCTGTATTTTGTATTCCTTGTTTTCTCCACTCATTCATTACATCTAGCTGGGCCTTGTACACATTTGAATCTGTAATCCTTGGCCTAAACCTACAAAATGACAGACCAACAAAACAACTCTTTCTCCAAAGAGGGGACAGAGAAATTTTAAATAAATAATAGAATTCGATCTAAAAGCAGGTACAGGATGTTATGTGTGAAAAAAATGCTTCAGCCTGAACTTCATAGTGGGTTTTTGTCATTCTTGTGCTTATTATAAAATACCAACCTCAAATCTGAAAAGTAGAGTAAAAACCAGTGAAGAGAAACTATCTTTAAACACCTAAATAACACAGTTACTTACAAAGCTACCACTCACCTGACCATCACACAAGTGACAGAAACCACGAATAATTTTCTGCTTATACAGTTGGTCTGCCTTTAGCTCCATCCGGCGCACAGTCTGCATCATCCTGTAGTATTTGAGTCCATCCTCCCTGGTGAGCACTGTGGTAAGAGGTGGGCCCTCTTCGAGCCGATGAAGATCACATTTCTGAAATGAAGTAAAGGTGGTCATCCTTAGGTTACTGCATGGCAAGCACTGCTGACCCTTTCTTTGATCCAACAGCTCACAAATGATATCCAAGTGGAAAAACAGCAAAGGAGCACATCAGCAATGTCATTTTGCTCTTGATTCCTTAAATCAATAAACCTCACTGTCCAACGGGATGGGGTGATCTAAGATCTCGTTTTCACTGAAAACACCTAGAAATCAACTGAGTTATAAACTCCCATATGATTTTTTTAAATGGCCAGCTCAGCCTGCCCTGGAGTGGGACTGGCGCAGCATGTGGTGCCAGGGATTGAACCTTGGTCCCTGAAGTTGCCTAAACTTTCCTAAGCAGGCACATTAGATTACTGAACCATTTCACCAGCCCCCTCAGTCATGAACTGAAAGATGCTACTTTTTTTTTTTTTTTGCCGAACTGAGGTGAAAGATAAATTTTCAAAGAGACATTTAAGAATCTGCTTATTCAAGTGTTTCACTGAATCACAACGTACATTTTGGAGTAAGTTTCTATTATTATTATTTTTATGTGTTTAGTACAGGGTCTCACTACACAGATTGGACTTATAGTGATCCTCCTGTTTTAAGCCTTCCAAGCACTGGGATTACAGGTGCATGCCACCAGGCCCAGTTTCAATTGCTGTCTCAGCTGGCCCTGGGGGGCGTGGCGGGCATAGCTGGGGCACACCTGGGAACATGCCTGGAATTCGAATTCCAGTTCCTGTGTCTGCCTAAGGAAATGTTTTAAACCACTGAGCTATCTGGCTGACCCTTTCCATTATTTTTAAGCACCACCCTCCCCAAATAAAAATTACCAGAAAACTACTGAAAATAAATACTTATTGTTGCTAAACCTCCTTAAGCTTTTGAGTCTAGAACATTTGGAAGAAAAAAATAAAATAAGCTCAGCCCAGATATTAACATTTCATTCTGAATGTAAAACTGTACCAAACTATACCTATGGAAATACAAAATAAAACATTTCTTACCTTAATTTCAAATGTAGCATCATTTGCAAAATTACGAGATGCCACTAGCACTCTGCTTGACTAAAAAGATAAAAACAGACAAATCATTATTTTTTATAGTCAGTTATTCCATTTTTTGTCTTTTGAGACAGGGTCTCATTACACAGTTCAGACTGGCCTTCAGCTCACTTTTATAGCCCAGGCTGGTCTCAAACTATCACCAGTCCTCCTGCCTCAGCCTCCCAAGTGCAGGGATCATAGGCATGTGCCACCACGCCCAGCATATAATCAGTTATTTTAGAAAGTCTTTATTATCATTAATATGTTAGAGGTAGTCATGAAAATACTAAGCACCTCCAAAAAACTACTAAGCCCCAAAATATTCATAGACTTCTATTCTGTTCATTATCGTGGTATCTTCTTTGCCTTCTAAAATAAAACTATGTTTGATCAATGAAACCAGATCATAACCCTATTGGAAGCCAAAGAGAATGGTATCAAAAGCCAAACCCATACATTTGGTCATTTTATTTCAAAGAAATTATACTGATATTATAATGATATCAATGGTCAAGTTGAAGAGACTATTCTGTGGACTTCATGCTATTCTTAGTCATGACATGATACTGTTCATTTGAGCCACCTAGAAGTTCATTTCCAAGGCTATACTTCAAATAGTTACAAGTTAATTTCTATTCCAAGCAAACTTCAACACAGACCTGTAAAAAATACCTTAAACTTTGCTTCAAAGAGACAAATACACTATTGAGAAACATGCAAGATGGAAGCAGAGATATGTAGTACTCTGACTTAAAATAATGGATTTGGGCCAACAGTTTTACAACATGAACAACCTAAAGCTTGGGCAGGCTCCTTCTGAAGCCTCAGAAGGATAAACTGTTGTCTAAAAGGGTTCCCTTCTTGGGTGGCTATTACTATTGGCTAATTGCTTTATACTCTTACAGTTGAACAGACCTGTTCACAATAAAATTATTCTATGTGATGGCTAAAATTCAGGCTAGACCACAAAAACTTAAAATTAGCATTGCTAAACTACTATAGCCACTTTTTGCCATATTTTCACATGCTGACATGTAAACCTGTACATCTTTTCATACAGACTTGAAGGATATTAGTCAGACTCCATAAAATTTTTGCACATTTGACTTATGCTCATAAAAATGGTTTGTTGCTATCTAACTTCTAGAATGAGACTTGATCATGGTGAAGAGTTAATATCGGGGCAGTGAGATGGTTCAGGGGTCTAAAGCACCTACTTAGGAAAGCTTAGGCAACTGCAGGCACCATGCTGCACCAGCCCCACCCCCAAGGCAGGCTGAGCCGGCCATAAAAAAAGTTACTATCAACCTGCTAAGTGTACTGCTGAACATACAAGCCAGGAGCAGAAACTAGTATCTATTTATATCTTCAACTTATTAGTGAGGAAAATGTTTCAGGACTCCCAGTGAGGGGCCAGGGAGATAGCTCAAGGCACAAGAGCCTGCCTGGCAAGTGCAAGGTCCTGAGTTCGATCCCTGGTTCTGCAAAAAAGGACTCCCAATGAATGGCTAAAACCACCAGTAGTACTGAACCTGATCAATAAGCTATGCAAAGCCATAAGGATTGATGTGATAACCAAGAGGGCACCTCAACGACTAACAGGAAGAGAGCATATGCACAGTACAGATCTGGACGAAGGGACAGTTCACTCTCTAAACTGGACACTAAAATTTCAACACACTACTTTGAATGACACACCAAGTTCATAAACTGTTTACTTCTGGAATTTTCCAATTAGTATTTTCAGATCGTGGCAGACCACAGACAACTGAAACCAAGGGAAGCAGAACCTCAGATAAGGGAGGACTATTATCTGATAAAGCCAACAAAAAGGTAAGTGATACTGGCTGGCAAAGGAAAGGGGGTCTAAACATTAACAACTAGCAGCCCCACCCAGTGGCACACTCATAATCCCAGCTACTCAGGAGACAAGCAGAAAATCACAAGTGCAAGGCTAGCCTGAACAACTTAGGGAAATCTTGTTTCAAAAAAAAAAAAAAAAAAAAAAAAAGCCTAGGGAATGTAGTTCGGTGGTCATGCGCCCTGGATTTGAACCTGAGTACCACACACACACACACACACACACACACACTTAATGTTGAATATGTCATGCATGAATACATAACAGAAGTAGCTTCCAGTTAGAATTCTAAAGATGATAAAGTATCTGATAAGCCGAATTGTAATTGGCTGTTAATGAGATTCTTATAGCGGTACACTTCCCACAAACTGACAATTCCTGTCACACACTAAGCAGAGTTGGATCAAGTCCTGGGAGATTTAATAGAACCAGAATTAGAAGTCAAAGTCGGGCGGCAGCTTTGGAAAGGAACGCTATTTTCCTGTGCCGAGAAGTCAAAATGCTAGAAGCTTAGGTAGGACAAACGTCTAAAAGCAAGGTCCGCCAGGCATGGTCGTGCACACGGAGGCTGAGGCAGGAAGATCGCTGCAAGTTCGAGTCCAGCCTGGGCTACAAAAGTGAGCTCAAAGCCAGCCTGAATTGCACTGCGAGACCCTGTCTCAAAAGATAAATAAAGCAAGCAAGGGCCATAAATAGCGTTAACCTCTAACCCTCACCCTTCACGCTGTTTTTCTACAGCCGCTTTTACCTTAGGCCTCTGAGTGAGGGTAGTTTCTTCTGGATTCTGCTTGACTGCTCTTGCACTGACTGCCAAGAAAAGCTCACATGTTGAAAGAGATGGGGGAGGTTTTTCACGAGCCTGACCCTGTCTGAACTCTCCTCGGAACCCGGCACAGATGGTCAGCACAAGTCTACCAAGCTGGGGCACTTCATAAAGTATTAAATTAATGCTATTTAAAACAAATGGCAACTAAGCGCCAGGCGCGGTGAAAACGGCACACACGTGTCACTCATTGAACGCTGGCGATACTCCATCCTAGCCAGGTAGGCACTGAAGTCCTGGCCTCTGATTTTCTCCACTTCAGAGATGAGCGCACTGGGCACGAGGACGCTTTTAGAAAAAGGCAGTTATGGGGCCCTCGTGCTTGCCCGGGTGAGGGGCTGGCGCTGCGGGAGAAGAGAAACTCCGTATGGAGTTGGCAGGCATCGCTGTCCCCCGCCACGAGCAGGGCGCCCGCTGCGGACGCGACTCCCTGCGTGAGTGGATCTGCAGGGCGCCCGTGGAAAACAAAGGTCGCGGCTCCCCGCTGCCTCCTTCCCATTCCTACTCCGGCCGACGCGCGCCCAGCCCATCCTGCCCTCCTCCCGCCTGACCTCGGAAGCTGCACCCCACCCTGGCCTGCCTGCCCCGGCCGCCTCACGCACCGGCTTCTGGGCAGCGCCGGACAGCACGCGGGAGACGGCGGCAAGCATCTTCCTCATGGAGCGCTGGCTGTGGCTGAGGCGGTGATACCAAAGGACTCAAGAACAGCTAGGCCGTCCCCAAGTCTCCTTCAGGCGCCCGGAGCCCACGATGCCACGCCTTAACCGCTGCGCAACCTGACGAAGTAGGAAAAACGTAAAGCGTCACGGAGGTCAGCGGACCAATCAGAACTGCGCCTGAGGTTTTCCCCGCCCACATGGATGCCCAAGGCCCCCATTCAGTTTCAGCAAGGGCGGGGCTGCGCGCTCCCGAGGCGATCACGCGCTGGCTGGTGAGGAGGCGGGAACTTGAGCAGTTAGTCTGGCAGGGTGGCGCCGGGGAGGCGGGGGCCTCCTGGCGCTCTGTAAAGCCAGCTGGCTAGAGAGGGTTCCAGGCCAGTCCTAATTTTTTTTTTGGGGGGGGGGGGCTTTGTGAGAAAGAGCCTCGTTATGCAGTTCAGGCTCGCCTTGAGCTCACTTTTGTAGCCCAGGCTGGTATCGAACTCGTGCTGATCCGCCTGCCACAGCCTTGCAAGTGCTGGGATTACAGGCATGCGCGACCACGCCTGGCCCTTCGACCCACTTAATGGCATTGGCTCACTACAGGAAATGGTGAAGATTAACTATGTGATCCGAGCCAGAAGACACACAACTGCTTGTGCCACTAAACGTGCCTTTAAAGATTCCTGAGTGCAAAGGCCTGAGTTCGATCCCCAGTTCCGCCAAAAAAAAAAAAAAAAAAAAAAGAATCGTTGAACGGTTGCTGCCGGGCCTACTTGAGTGAAGATCAAAAATTTAGTTCTCTAGGGGCCCGGCAGGATGGCTCAGTGGTCTAAAGCGCCTGCTTAGGAAAGCTTGGGCGGCTTCAGGGACCGCAGTTCAATCCCCGGAACCACATGCTGCACCAGGCCTGCTCTCAGGGCAGGCTGAGCAGGCCATAAAAATAAATAAATAAACAGAAGTTCTGAAACAAGAAAAAAAAATAAAATTAAATAAAAAAAAATTATTTTTAATAATTTAGTTCTCCAACTAAATGTTGAGTTGAGCATATGTAAGAACAAGTGCTTATTCTTTGACTTTTTGTTAGCTTTTGTTTCCTTTGGTTGCAGACCACGACAGGTCACAGATGGGTTGTTTTGTCCTATACAGCACTTGGAAAAAGGAGAACATTATATTTCATCTTCTGTGTAACATCTTTCCCCAAATGCTATAAAGATTTAAGACAATAATTAGGGTGGACAAAGAGGTTGTGATACAGTAACAAATTAACCTCTAATTACCAGTGGATTAGCACAAGTTGATTTCACACTCTGGTTATGTGTCTAATATAGAACAACCAGGGACTTTCCATGACATCATTCTGGAACCTGAGATAGAAAATGCACTAATATTTCAATATGTGACTGTTATGGTCAATTCAATAGAGGAGGAGAGAGTGCGGAATTGTCTCACAATAGCTGTCCTATGCTTCTGCTGAGCTGGCCCTTTTCCCTAGAGTAGTGTAAATGACACCTTGGTAAAATTACTCTGGGGCCTGGCAGGATGGCTCAGTGGTCTAAAGCGCCTGCTTAGGAAAGCTTGGGCGGCTGCAGGGACCACAGTTCGATCCCTGGCACCACATGCTGCGCCAGCCCTGCCCTCCGGGCAGGCTGAGTTGGCCATAAAAATAAATAAATAAACAAACAAAAGTTCTGAAACAAGAAAATAAAACAAAAAAATAAAAAAAACCATTAAAAACAACAACAACAAAAAAATAAAATTACTGTTGTCCTAGGAGCTATGCCCTCTTCAACAGGGCTCATCTCTTAGTCCTACAGGAGCCTTCCTTTGGGGACTGTTTTTTTGGCCCAAGCGGCAGTGTCTGCTTCTCAGAGCTTCCATTCCTATTTCCTTCAAAATTCTCTATCTCTTCTTCCTTTCTTCGCCAATGCTGTATTACATGAAGGATAAAATAAATGCTGGTAGGAGTGGGTTATAACCCATGGATTAAAGAAAATAGCCCCAATTTATTTGTGTATTTGCAAATACACAATTAAATAAATACATGGGAAAGAAAGAACTTTTTTGAATTTTAACTAACATAGAGGGAATGCTGGCAATAGAAATATTACCCATTTTAGAGCCCTGTGTGGCGGTTCATGCCTGTAATCTCAGTGTTCAGGAGGCTAACGCAGGAAATAACAAGGTCAACTTGGGCTATATAACAAGTTTCGGGCTAGGTTTGACTACATAGCAAGACTTTGTAAGAAAGAAAGAAAGAAAAAGAAAGAAAGAAAGAAAGAAAAGAACACTTTGACAAGACTTTTTTATTTTATTTTTTTAAGAGAATTTTTTATTTTTATTTTCTTGCTTTAGAACTTTTGTTTATTTTTATGGCCAGCTCAGCCTGCCCTGAGGGCAGGGCTGGCGCAGCATGTGGTGCTGGGGATCCAACTGCAGTCCCTGCAGCCACCTAAGCTTTCCTAAGCAGGTGCTTTAGACCACTGAGCCATCCTGCTGGGCCCCTTGACAAGACTTTTTTAAAAAAAATTACTATAGGTTTGCAATACATAATTGATCCCAGGTAGGTGATACACGTACATATGGAAACTTGACCGTTTTTACTCCCTCTTCCTCTTCCTTGTGTCTCCTTAGGAATGTCTGCATTCCCAAATCCCCTCCCCCATCTCCACAGAGTCTACCTCCATATTTCCTATTTTGTCCTTTATTTTGCTCTTTAAATTATACTTTACATTTCTCATATAAGAAAAGCCATGCGATATTTAACCTGGCTCAGACTTATTTCACTTGGTATTATGGTTTCACACTGACCCTATTTTTTTTGGTCTTTTTGAGGCAGGGTGTCACTATGCAGTTGAGGCTGGCCTTGAGCTCACTTTTGTAGCCCGGGCTGGTCTCGAACTCACACTGATCCTCCTGCCTCAGCCTCCCCAGTGCTGGGATTACAGGCATGCGCCATCGCGCCTGGCACCCTATTTTCGTACAAATGATTCAAATGTATCGTCCTCATTGTTGCATGCAAAGATTATCAATGGACGCTAAAATGAGTGGGTTAAATATTATGAGAAACAAGATATTTGCATAAGGTCAAACTAACTCCCCACAACATAATCATTTATTACAAAATTTCACATAGTAACCGTATAGTGAAGAAACAAGGGAATGCATTTTATAGTGGCTAGGCTGTTTCCTTTGGTCATCTTGATTTGCAAAGTTTCATAGCCAGAGGCAGAAATTTCCTCAGGATGTTGTATCAGGTGGTGGCGGTATAGTTCTGGTTAATGGCCATAACCTGTGAACTACAGGAATGTTCCATGTGCTAGAACATTCACTAAGGACTCTTACATCTACAGGGGAGACAGGGGAAATGAAGAAAGAATTGTATAAGACAGGAACCTGAGGAAGAAGAAAACAATCTTTAGAAAGGAGGGCTTGGAGGAATTGGAAATAAGGGAGCTCTGTCTTCTCCACCCTCCTCACCTTCCCCACAGCGCTCACCAGTTTAGGATGAGATTTGCTAGGTTACCTGGGCACTTAGATTTGAGATCCTGAAGTCTGCCTTGTGACTTTTCTTTTACAAATCACCCTAAAAGTACTCAATTGCACTGAGCTTCAGGGCCAATCGTGTTCTTAGTATTTCTTTGGTTTTCTTGGGGGCACCACTAACCTGAACTAACAGAACAATCTTATACTTAGATGATATCTCCAGATATTTATGGTAGGCAGCTAAGGCTTTTTTATAACAAGAACAACTTTGGAACTATTGTAGGCAGCTGAGTTAGATAAAAATATGGGTAATGAGACAGGGCTGGGCCCTCGGAAGGAGCTGGTATGGAGGACAAGATGCCTCGCAGCTGGGAGACAGACAGATGCTCCCACTGTGGGCCAGACTTCAAGACAAAAGAGCAACAGATGCACACCTCCCTGAGGATAAACATCCGGCACTGCCATTCTAAATAGGTTTCTATCACCTTGAGGAAGACTAGAAGAGTCACTAATCCAACCCCTGAGGGATAAGGGACTGCATTCCCCATTTAGTCCTGGATTTGATCAATTTTACCTGAGCAGTTGTGCTTGTACTCTTATTGGTGGGCCATAGTTTTGTCCCACCTCATGCGCACCTAGTGAATTCTATGTTTTCCACATTATTATTATTATTATTATTATTAATTTTATCATCACCAGCTTAGCCTGCCCTGGGTGTGGAGCTGGCACAACATGTGATACTAGGGATCGAACCGTGCTCCCTGTCGCCGCCTAAGCTTTCCTAAGCAGGCACTTTAGGCCACTGACCCATCCTACCGGCCCTGTTTTCCACATTAGACCCACATCATCCCATGGTTTTGTTCTATAAAGATCCCCAGAAAAGGCAGATTCCTGCGCAATCCACTAGGGGCCCTTTCTGTCTCTCTCAGAGAGCTTTCTGTCCTCAGATAAATAAATTCTGCTCTTAACCTCCGTTGTTCCTAAAATTCATTCTACAGTTTTAGAAAACATGTACTCATTCCTGGTATCTTTCAGGTTGGGAGTTTCATTCGACTGTATCAGAATCATATAAATATTATGCATAACACAACACAAAATAAAAACGAAAATGAAATGCAACAAAGCAATTTAATCAGGTATCACGTTAACACCTCTTTGTGAGCTCAAGTTGCTTAACACCATAGGAATATGGCTATGCCTCCTCAGTGTGCCGTATCTTCAGGACAAATTAAACTTTTAAAAAATCTTGTATTGTTAATATGACTGTTATTATTCCTTTTGGTGCTGCAGATTGAACCCGGGACCACCTCAATCCTACTAGTGCTATTATTAGATGAGATTACATAAATACGTGTATATATATATATATATATGGGTGCACACACAAAATGAATATGGAATTAATGTCAATGTCATTAGGAAACAGGAAAACATGTACACTCCAAGGCCTTGTCCTGAATTTGAATTGAAAATCTTACTATAAAATCCTAGTAATTTTTTTTTAGTTATTGTTATCCTGATAAAAGAATTGAGGATTTACCCTATCTTTCCCATACAGACTGAATTTCAAGGTGAACAAGAGTTGATTTGTAGAAACTGTTCTTTATCATTTATAGTTTCCACTAATAAATAAAAACAGAATCACAGAATTTTGATACCCTAATTTTATTTATTCATTTATTCATATTTGTCTTTTTAAGACACGGTCTCGCTATGCAGTTCAGACTGGCCTTGAGCTCACTTTTGTAGTCCAGGCTGGTCTTGAACTTGCAGCAATCCTCCTGCCTCATACACTTGCTTAAAAACCCCTACGGAGAGCATAGAACCAACTGTTGAGGGACTGGTGGGGTCGTATTGAAAACATGGGACTTAACAAGCCACTTCTGCTTTTTGATCTAGTAGGAGACAAACAGGAATTTGGCTAACCCTGTAAGTTTCTTACCAGCTTACAAGGAGGTAAATTTTATCACAGAAAATGGAAGAAACATTACAGCACAGATAGCCTAGTGTCCTTTTTTTGGGGGGGGTGGCGGGACCAGAATTCAAACTCACAACCTTACACTTGCCAGGGAGGTACTTGTGCCACAGAGCTATCTTCCCAGCCCCAAGTGTCTTTATTTTTTATTTTTTATTTTTTGGTCTTTTTGAGACAGGGTCTAGCTATGCAGTTCAGGCTGGCCTTGAGCTCACTTTGTAGCCCATGCTGGTCTCAAACTCACACCGATCCTCCTGCCTCAGCCTCCCGAGTGCTGGGATTACAGGTGTGAGCCACTTTGCCCAGCTCCCAAGTGTCTTTAATAAAGTGCAATTTTAAAGAAAGAGGAAAGGGAACTGTCCTATGTTAAAATATAAGCCAAATACTTGGTTGGATCTTGCTCCAACAAAACCAGTGTAATAAAAGACATTAATCAGATAATTTAGCACTTAAAGCATTAACTGGATATTTGACCGTATTAAAGAACTTTTTAGCTGTGCAAAGATACTGAAGTACTTTTTAAAGGGTCCTTTTTTATATATTTTGATTGTTACTGTGATGTGTCAATTTGACATGGATAAAAAACAGAGCAGGTTAGTACAGCTCTGGTGTATCTGGGGATGATTGGTATGTAGGCCACAAACTGAGGAGGGAAGCCCCATGCCGGATATGGGTGGCATGAATGTCGAGGCTTGGAGCCTGGACCGAATGAAGAAAGAGAGACTGGGTGCGGTAGCGCACCCTGTAATCCTAGCACTTGGGAGGCTGAAACCTGGAGGGTCACTACAAGGCTGAGCTGTGCAGTGAGTCTGTAGACCCTGTAATAAATACATAAAAGGGGCCCGGCAGGATGGCTCAGTGGTCTGAAGCGCCTGCTTAGGAAAGCTTAGGCAGCTGCAGGGACCGCAGTTCGATCCCCGGCACCACATGCTGCTCCAGCCCTGCCCTCAGGGCAGGCTGAGCCGGCCATAAAAATAAATAAACAAACAAAAGTTCTGAAACAAGAAAAAAAATAATTCTTAAAAAATAAATACATAAAAAAAGAAAGAAAAGAATGAAGAGGAGAGGGAAGTCACCCCCTTTTCTCTTGAGGGGTGCTCTGGTCTTTGCCTTTGCCTTCAGACATTGCTTGTCCAGTTCCTTCAGAGTTCTGTCACAGACTCTGCAATTTTCCGAGAAGACCATCTATGGCAGCATGCAGACGGCCACCTGGGAGTCTTCTACCACTGGTTCTATTGACAAGTCTTGGGACTCTTCCTGTTGTTGTCGGTTTTGTTTTGTCTTGTTTCTTGAGTCAGTGTCTTGCTATGTTGTTGCTGTTCCCTCAGTGAGCCTCAACTCACACATGCATTGAAGAGATTTTTTTTTTTCTTGAAGTCCTGGGGATACATTCCAGGGCCTCACACATGCAGAGCAAGCACTCCCCAACTAAGCCACAAGCCCATACTTGTTTCTATGGTGGAGCTGATATGATGCCCACAAGTTAATTTCAAATAACCCACAGAGGCATGTAGCATCAGTGGGGGTAACTTGTAGGATTTATATGGAAGCAGCAAGATGGACCAAGAAGAGCACTGTGCATCCCCATCTGGACTGATCCCCAAATGAAACAGCCTTCAGAACCTAAGAACAGGTGCATGCTTAGCTCTTGTTTTTAAGTCTTGACTTAGTCACTTACTAGCTGCATGACCTTGGGCAAGTTGCCTAATTTCTCTGGGCTTCTCTTTCATCATCTTCAAACTGCATAATGACGGTGTCCTCATAGGGCCATTATGAAGCTTGTATGAGGTAATGTTTGCCAGTCCTAGTTCCAGACCTTACTGAGCATTCTTCTACAGTGGTGTGACTTAGAAACGTCTTCAGATGTACTGTGAGAATGAGTCACTTGGGTGCGTGGCCAATGTAAAGGAGAACTGCAATCTTTGGGGGGGCATTGTATCACAAATACAGGGAAGTGCATTATGTGGTTAAACAGGAGGCTAAAATGTGCAGTCAGCTGAAACATGTATACATGTGGCTCCCCTTGCTGCCCTAGTGTGATAGCCAACCCAAGGTCCCCTTTACCTTGCCAGACTGTTGTTTTCTCTCCCTTCTGGGCTTCACTCCACCCAGCCCAGGGCTTCTTGATGTGGACATTGCTACTCAGGATAAGTGACAGTCAGTTCTGCAGGCGGGGCTGGGGGTGGAGGGGGAAGTTGGCTGTCACAGTGATTGGCCAAACTCCAGGCTTCGATGGGCAGGGCCAGGAGACCAGACAGTCTTGACAGGGAGAACCATCTTGGTGTTCACCAGGCACTGGGCAGGGGCCAGCTTTTCAAACCAGAGCCTAGGGCCTGTGGGTTTACCAGGAATTGACTAGGAAGGCGGTTACTGAGTTCACTGAGAAGACATTATGCATACTTGTCTTCCCTGCTGTTGATTTTAGTGCCAGCAGACACCACTGGATTTCCTACCCTGGCTTCTCTTAAGTTCTCAGCTCTCCAGCGGGAACATTAGGGCTTTGTGGCCTTTCCCACCTCAGGTTCCTCACCTGAGCCTTAGGCAGTGACCACTTTCTCAGTTCTGCCCAGGGGAACCTGTCACCCCATGGAAGTAGACAGGAGAGAGAGCTTCCTCATTACCTGCGGCGGATGCTTCAGGCCTAATTTTCAGTGAGGCTGAGAAAGAGTGGCAGGCAGAGAGAGCCCAAAGCAGGTCACAGTGTCTACAGGAAAGAACAGAATCATGTTATTTTAGAGCTGGAGGAGGCTTCAGCCCCAGCTAGTTCAGGGCCTTTGTTCACAAAGGAATAAACAGAGGACCCGGGATATGATTTGTCTGAGGCCATATAACCAACTGGTGATGGTGTGAACCAATTTCCATAATGTTAGACTTTTAATAATGAGTGAATAAATAAATGGGCATGTGTTAGCCTGGACTGTGTGTGACTCAGTCAGGGAGCCACACCTCAGGACTACACCATTAACACTGGCAGGACTCCAGAAGCCTGCATTCTACAGAACCTGTAAATACCATGTCTAAATTTGTGGCAGAGAGCTTAGGAATTCACTTAAGAAGAGTTAGGCATAATTTTCATTTAGTGAGCTGAGTGATGTTCAAGATATGTGCCCCCCCCAAAAAAAAAAGTTATGTGGCCTGCTTAAAGGATTCTCAGAAACCTTGGCTCTTGCATCAATAGAATGTGACAATCAATGAGAAGACCAATGTCAAGGACCTAAGAAGTAGAGACCTTGTGTCTGCTGCTCTTGGAGAACTCTGTCACCTGACTGAGTTGGGTGGGGGCTTTTTTTTGTCTTTTTGAGACAGGGTGTCACTGTGCAGTTCAGGCTGGCCTTGAGCTCACTTTTGTAGCCCAGGCTGGTCTCGAACTCACACTGATCCTCCTGCCTCAGCCTCCCGAGTGCTGGGATTACAGGTGTGCGCCACCACACCCGGGTGGCTGAGTTAGCATTGGATCAACATTTCGGGCAGAAGCTTGTCATGGTGCTGGTGAGAACAGGTCCTCGCTACTCTTAAGGGAACTGGATGTGTGGTAAGATTTATGCCTGCCGATATAAATGATTTGGACAGAATTCTATAACTTCTTTTATTGAAATGTGCTAATGAAGTTGTGGGGAAAGAAAGAGATAGATACTTCCATCCACTTTACATGTGGGTTCCGCCTGATCTATGGAAACAACCTGAAAACCTCAAAGGGCTGTATTTATTCACTCTTCCTATTCTATTCATTCCTATTCATTCTTCAAAATCCTACACTTAAAGGTGGCTCAGGTTTAAAAAAAAAGACTGGGTGTGGTGACAGACGCCTGTAATCCCAGCTCTTGGGAGGCCAAAAATAGGAGGACCACTACGTGTCTGATATTGTAGTGAGAACCTGTAGACCCTGCACTGAGTACATAAAAAGTGGCTAAGGTTACTTACAAAAAATTATCAAAATAGAACACTTGCTACATTTTTTTAATATTATGGCCGGCTCGGCCTGCCCTGAGAGTGGGCTGGTGCAGCATGTGGTGCTGGGGATTGAACCACAGACCCTGTGGTTGACTAAGCTTGCTTAAGCAGACGCTTTAGACCTCTGAGCCATCTTTGCTGGTCCACATCTGCTACATTTATTTTTATTTATTTATTTTTTAAAATTTATTTTATTTTATTTTATTTCTTGTTTCAGAACTTTTATTTATTTTTATGGCTGGCTCAGCCTGCCCTGAGGGCAGGGCTGGCGCAGCATGTGGTGTCGGGGATCGAACTGCGGTCCCTGCCGCCGCCTAAGCTTTCCTGAGCAGGCGCTTTAGACCACTGAGCCATCCTCCGGGCCCCATAATGTGGCTTGGAAGATTTTTTTTTTCCTCCGGGACAAGGGCTCAAACTTACGACCTTGCACTTGCCAAGCAGGCACTTGTGCCACTGAGCTATCGCCCCAGCTCTCACATCTGCTACATTTAACCAAAGGTATCCTGAGTTCTTTGCAAAGACTCCAGAAAGCAAAGGTTTCACATCTCTACAGCTCTTCAGAAATGAAACATCTGTGGAAATGATAAAGCACAAAACTCAGTTGTGCCCAAAGCAAAAATTTATGGGCTGGTACTCAGTGATTCTCACGAGCAGTGCTAGCATAATCTGGGGGCACGTATTACAAATCTAAATCCTGGAACTCCATCTCAATCCTCCCAAATAAGTGAATAGGAAGTGGAAATGTTTATTTAAGAACACTTTCCAAGTGGTTTGGATGCAGAGGTTGGGGATCACTGGTGTAAATACAAAGGACTCTACAAAAAGGGCCAGTGTGAAAAACAAAGGGCTCTCTCACTAGGACAAAATATTTTTTTCTGCAACAGCTGGGCAATCCCACACAGTGGCACTTAAACATGAGAGAGGAAAACAGTTGTTTTGCAGGTGTTGGAAGATGCCAGCTGATTATCGAGGGTCTCCAACTCACTATGGCTTGATTTCAACTCTTAACTTTATGGTGGTGCGAAGTCAATACGCATTTACCAGAAGCCATCTTTTGAATTTGCCTGTCTTTCTGGCATGACAAAACGCACGGTATGTTCTTGTGAGGCGGGGCTGTGGCAGTGAGCACTGCTCAGCCACTGGATCATGAGGGGAAGCAGCCTTGGCAGTGCACTGCCTTGCTAAGCTATGCTGTTCAGTGGGTTAGGTGTATTAAGGGCATTTTATTATTATTATTATTATTATTATTATTATTATTATTATTTTTCGCAGAACTGGGGATTGAACTCAGGACCTTGCACTTGTCACACAGGCACTTGTGCCCCTGAGCTATCTCCCCAGCCCCTTTAAATGCATTTTTGATCCATGGTCAACTTATAACGGCTATACTGAGACATAGCCGCATTGTATTTTGAGTAGCAAATAAAGTTGGAAAAACAGCAGTTGTGCAATTATGTGATAATTCCACGCAGTGGCACCCAAGCCTGAACGGTAGGAAAAGCAGGTACGATATGCAATCAAGGTAAATTCCACAGAGTGGATCTGTAACCACAGTAATGGGTACGCTGCCGAGTGGCGCTCTAGCCCAAATAATAGGAAACAACTTTCTCTGATACACAGTTTCAGGCAAATTCTGGGGGGTGATACAACCAGAATGAGAACATGTCTTTGAGCAATTGCATGCAATTTGTGCTGAGTACTATAACCAGCTAATGATCTGCTGTGCTGAGCAATTTCAACCATAATGCCATAGGAGGTATTTTAACACTCAACGAAAAAGGGACATTTTATCGCTTGCAATTACAAAAGATGACCACAAGACGGCAGTATAACACAAAGAAAGTAAAATCTAACGCTGTAATTACAAGAAATGTCCACAAGATGGCAATGCAAGACAAGAAATAGAAAAATAGCTCTTGGATGAAATTTCTTGGTTCCTTTATGAGGTACCAGGGATTGAACTCAGAATTTTACGAGTGCCAGTCAGGCGCTTACGTCGCCAAGTTGTCTCCCCAGCACTGAAATTTCTAGAACGACGCCCTAACTGGAGAAATGGAAAAATGTTCCTTGTATATGGAATTTCCCCCCCACCCCCTCAGGACCGAGGTTCAAACTCATGACCTTGCTCTTGCCAGGCAAGCGCTTGTGCCCCTGAGTTACTCTTCGGCCCCTGGACTTTTCTTAGAATTTCAGCAAAAACAATAGTAATTAACAACCGTTCATAAACTTATCAGACTAATTTACTTAGTGAATTAAAATGTAAATAAAAATTCAATACATATACTTTCAGTGTTTTGAATATATTTTCTTCCTTTATTCATTTGATCTTCACAGAGCCCTTGCGTGCTTACGTTAGTTCATAAATCTATTGGATTCCTATTACCCACCAGCTACTACAGACAGTACAGATGGATAGTTTGATTTTATTTCTTTTCAAGAGGATCTGCTAGTGGTGGGAAGACATCATTAAGATATAAGGGATACATAACCGGGTGTGGTGGCGCATGCCTGTAATCGCAGCACTCGGGAGGCTGACGCAGGAGGATTGGTGCAAGTTCGAGACCAGCCCGGGCTACAAAAGTGAGCTCAGGACCAGCCTCAACTGCATACCGAGACCCTGTCTCAAAAAAAGACAAAAAAAAAAAAAAAAGATATAAGGGGTACACCTTTTGATGAAGATGTGAACACAGTGAAAACGAGGATGTTGGAGCTCTGTTTCTATGGTTTCTGCATCCTGAAATAAGGGGAAATATAAAGAAAAATATGATTGAGACCAAAATAATAGTGTTAATTTAAATCTCTTCAAGTGCAGATTACAGCGTCAGCGAATGAAAAGACAAGAAAATTTCACGAAGCTTTAAAAGAAGGACGAGATTCAGCAAGGAAATTAGGTTCCATTGTGTTCTCAAAACTCACTCCAGCTGTGTGAGGAATGGCGTTGTTTTGAACTTGGTTTTTAGTTAAATGGCTTGACAGCCCAGAGGAGCTTTTGGAGTTCCCCAAAATTCATCGTTGGGGGGGGTTTCTACTCTACCCAGGACTGGGATGAACCCGCAGGTCTGGGAGAAGAGATCAGGGCTAGGTCCGCAAGAGGCCCCAGCTCATTTAGGAAACCTGGGAAGAAGCCTGACTTGCCACTTGCCACCGGCCAGCGCTGGCTGCTTGGCTTTGGCTGTCGCCTCCTGCCCGCCCGCTCGCTCCATGCAATTGCCTCTGCTCTACGGTCAGTGTGGATTACTTCCTGCAGTCCAGGGTCACCCTGCTCCTGGGGGCCGAGTCTCCTTCTCAGCCTTCTTTTTGTCTTTCGGAAAGAAATTGACATTTTATCCTCCACCACAAGCCCAAAGGAGCAGTCACTGATTGGGCATTTTGAACATAGCATATGGGGCTCTTGGGGCCTGTAGGCTGCAGCACAGACACATCTGGGACCTGCTGGGGCTGCCTGGCAGGGACCCCTGTGGAAGCCACCAAATGCCCTACTTCCTGGTTGACCTATTTAATAACAATAACGGACGTGCAAAGCCCTGGCTTCCATGATCTCTGTCATTAGTCACCGTGTCATTCCCTGGAGCTTCATCTTCTGGCAGCCTCAAGAGCTCTGGCCTCGCCTCTCCTCCTTGCCCACCCGTTCTTCCAAATCAGCCCGCTTCTAGCACAGTAAAGGATCGCATCTCTTTTTTATCTATTCCTTGTTTGATAGATATATGGGATTGTTTTCACTATCTGGCGATTACAAATTGTGCTGCTGTAACATTGGTGCACGTATATTACATTGGCATGATGTATTTAATTCTTCTGCGAAGGTACTTAGCAGGGGAACAACTGGATCTCATGGGATCTCCAATCCCAGGTTTTGAGGAATCTGTCCACTGCTTTCCAGTGTTTGCACCAGTCTACGCGTCCACCAACAGTGAACAAAGCTCCTTTCCCCCACAGCCTCTCCAGCGCTTGTTAATAGTTGATTTCTTTGTAATAGCCATTATTTCCGGGGTGAGATTAAATCTCCATGTTGTTTTAAACTGCACCTCTCAAGCGGTCAGTGAGACTGGACAAGTGCATATATTTAGGTGCTGTTTGTATTTCTTCCTCTGACAAGTATGCCCTCATCTCCAATGTTCAAGTTTTGATTTGGTCTTTAAATTTGGGAGATGTGATTTTTTTTAGTTCTTTATATGTTCTCCACAGTAATCCTTTGTCTGAGGAACAGCTGGCAAACATTTGTTTCCACATTGTATGCTCTCTTCTCTCTACTAGTTGTTTCTCTCATTGCACAAAAGCTTTTTAGTAAGAAGAGATCCGAGGTTTTTTCTTTTTTCTTTTCTTTTTTTTTTCTTTTTTTTTTTTTTTTTGTAATGGGTTCTGTATAGTTGGGGTTTTCTTCATAAAATCTTTGCCTACCCCAATGTCTCCAAGAGTTTTACATATGCTATCTCCCAACATATCCAATAATTCCATTATTTTTTTATGTCTTTTTAAAAAAATTATGGCCAGCTCAGCCTATCCTGGGGGTGGGGCTGGCGCAGCATGTGGTGCTGGGGATCGAACCGAGGTCCCTGCAGCAGCCTAAGCTTTCCTGAGCAGGTAGGTGCTTTAGACCACCGAGCCATCCCGCTGGCCCCCCCTTATTTTATTTGTTTATGTAATTTTTCTTTCTCCTTTCTTTCTTTCTTTCTTTCTTTCTTTCTTTCTTTCTTTCTTTCTTTCTTGTGGGACTGGCATTCAAACTCACAACTTTGCACTTGCCAGGCAGGCACTTGTGCCATGGAGCCATCTCCCCAGCACCCTCCTCTTTATTTTTAAAATATGGAATGTTTCGCAAATTTGCCTGTCATCCTTGTGCAGGAGCCAGGCTAATATTCTCTGTATCCTTCCAATTTTAGTATATGAGCTGCCACTTAGGATCAAGAAGCCCAGACTCCAGGTCTGCTTGTCACATCCAATGGGCTGGTTACACTAGAGTAGTTATCTGACCTCTCAGCTTCAAGCTTTTATTTTGTGTTTTAAGTTAATCTGCTTTTTAAAAAAAAAAAATAATATGTGTCTCCTAAATGTCTTTTTAAGGATATATGCCTTTAAGTATGCTCTTAATTCTCAGAAGTGCACGATCATTTCTGGATTCTTTCAAACTGGATTAGACTCATGACCATCCAGGTCATCAAGGGTATTCGAATAAAACAAACACCTCATACAAATTAGAGCCTACAACTTCAACTGAATGTCCCAAGTCATGTAACTTTCTATAAAAAAAAAAAAAAAAAAAAAAAAAAAAAAAAAAAAAAAAAAAAAAAAAAAAAAAAACATTTCTAGCCTGAAGGGTATAACTGATAGTTTTTGTAACTTTTTTTTTCTTTTTGGTACCAGGGATTGAACTCAGGACCTTGCCAGGCAAGTTCTTGGAACAATTAAAGCAAATCTTACAAAGTTTCAGGAAGCTTCCTTGGATTTTTGTTTTTATGTTTTTAGGGCAACTTTATGTTAACATACAGAGTAAGAATGAATTAACTGAATTTTTGTCATCATTGCTGTGAAAATCTTTGCTTACATATATCTAAATAAATAAAGGCTAATTTTTAATTTTGGGCTTTGCTTCTTCAAAATAGCATCTGAAATGTTCTTAGAGATTTCTGGGCTGGGGTTGGAACTCAGTGATAAAGCATGTATATAACACACACAGGGCTCCAGGTTTGATGCTGAACACCAAAACGAGAAAAGAAAAGGACATTTTTGTTAAAACTGAGACCTCTTCTTGCAGAGATAATTTAGGTACATTATGCCTCTTTCCAGTCAATTTCACCCTTGCGGAAGTAAGCACTGTGCTAATATCTTTTATCACAGATTAATTTTGCCAGTTGTACATGTTCTTCCTTGTCGAGATTCCTTCATTTGGTTTAATATCTATGAGTTTCATTTATGTGGTTTAATGACCTCTGCTTCTAAATTGTATTTGACTTTGATCAAAGTTAAAATGATTTGGGACTATTTTATCTAGTCACAACAAATACAACTGGAAACACTATAGTAGGAGGACCAAAGCCCCAGGGCGCTTCTCTGGACAGAAAACTTTTAGGTTACTGGGGGCTATGGTTTATATCTAAAATGTCCTCAAAAGTTTCTTGTGTTTAGAGGTGGGGCTCTAGGAAGGAAATCAGATCATGGGGCTCTAACTTCTTCAGGGCATTCATTTGTTATGCAATAATTTTTCCCAATATGGAGGATAGAATCTATGATCTTCTCACTAAGTTGTATATCCTCAGCCCATCACATTTGTTTATTTTATTTTCAGGCACAGTTTATTGAGTTATTGTATTGGTCAAGGTTTTACTTAGAGGAACAGAATAGATATGATATAAGGAATGCATATTAACACTAAATATACAATCTATAAGAAATTGTTCAGGTAGCCTGCATACAATTTGAGGGACAGAGAGGTGTGTTTCCTTGCTTTGTTGCTTTTGCTGTTTTTGGTAGCCAGGAACTGTTAACCTCTGTTGTGTGCAACCGTGCCTGGGAGCCAGCCTGTTATGGACTAAAACCTCTATAAACTATGAACTAAATTAAAATTTCCCCCTTTAATTTTGGGTGTCAGGTAATTGTCTTGGCAGTAACTAAGACAGCATTAATTGTATGATGCTGGTATTGTATGCACGCCAAATGCAAGTTTTAGAGGCTATGGAAGCTTCCACTGAAATGTCAAATGATGACGTGGGAGGATGGGTATTGTGTGACAGGATTGAAATTCCCATGGGCCACCTGGAGGGCAGTGTGTGAAGCTGTGAGAGTGAAGTCAAAACTGCAGTGAAAGCCCCAGGAAGGTAGAGATGGGAGAAACATGAAACATGGTTTGAAGAAAGCTATGTGTGATGAGTAGAGACAGAGCGTGGCACTGTAAGCCAGAACTGGCAAGGTCATAGTGGTGAGCTGCATAAGCCCTTTGGAGATGACTTTTTTTTTAAAACATTCAATCTTGTATTTGAAATATTAGCCAAAGAAACTAGGAAGGAAAGAAATAACAAGGATTAAAAAAAAAAAAAAGAAGAAAGAAGTCAAATTATCCTACCTGGAGCTGACTTCTTATCACTCCATTTTCCAGTTGCCACACAAGGAGCTGCAGGAGTTAATGTTTGCCAACTGCATTCTGGTTTTGCTTTGGGCCTTGCAACTAAAATTTGCCTTGAGTGTCGAGGGGACATTGGCCTTGGACTTCTGAGTAATGCTAGAATTGTTATGATTTTGGAAACTCTTAGAAATGGACTAAGTGAATTTTGACTGAGGAGATGGACAGGAGCCTTTTTGTGAACTAAGTGTGGAATATTATGGTTTAAATCTAAAATATTCCCCCAAAGTCTTATGACTTGATGGATGTTACTTCAAGAAGGTGATTGAAATCACAAAGGTTATAGTTGCCTCATTAGATTAATCCATCGATGGATTAATAATTTCATGGTCTTACAGAGACTTAACGTAAACTCAGCAGATGGCTTAGTTGAAAGGAGTGAGTTGTGGAGTGTAGCCTTGGGGACTATATCTGGTCCTGGGCCCCCTTCTCCTTGGCTCTTTTTCCTGTCTTTCTGTTCCCAGATGTCACAAGATGAGTAGCTTTGCTCCTTACGTCCTTCTGCTATGATGTGTGCCTCAGTGCAGGCTCAAATCTACTGAGCTCACTCACTGTGGACTCAATCCTCTGAACCCTGAGCCAAAATAAACTTTTCCTCAGTTAAGCTGTTTTTATCAGGTATTTTGCTGCAGTGACAGAAAGCTGACCCTCTTCTTTGCTGACCCTATTGCCCCTTTTTCTGAGAGAAAAAGGCTCTTCAATCCTTTCCCCACCCAGACTGCCATTGAGCCAAAGGGAAATTATTGCTAACGTTGGATCCACTCATAAGGAAGACATTATTTTCCATAGATTTTTGTAATGTGTGTGGTTTGGATCTGCTGAAAGGGTAGATTCCCCAAAGCCCCATTCGGGCATGTGAACATGCCCCACCAAACCTTGGGAAACAAAGTGCTATCTGAGTGATTCTCTTGATTTCTGTCATGCGGACCTGCTCTCCACCTACTGGCAGAAGGATCCCCACTGCCAGGGAGGGCTCCATGTTGGCCACCCATGTGAGACATCAGGGAGCCCCAGCAGCTCCAGAAAGACTCTGCAATCAGTTATGTTTCACAAATTGCCATTAGTGCAGGAGCAGTTCTTCTCAGGTGCTCACGGAGCCATTGTGCATGATTTTGGCAGGCTTCCCTGACTAAGTAGTACATCTGTGTGGAGAATGGGAAACGCCAATGTCATTTGGTAGAAGCTCACTTTTTACAGGAGATGAGAGCATCATCAGCCAGGACATTTGGCAGTAGAGTTACACCCTCCTGGGCACAATCAGCTTGTATTTTAGTCATCTGTAGTATGGAAAGTTTGGCTTCCTATTGAAAGGGATGGAATGAGTGATTTTCTTGTGCTCTGTTGAAGTGGGATTGGCTTCTCATATTTCTGTTACACCATGGAGTGGAATCTTTGTTTAATAAACCACAGGCCCTGGTGAGTTGGGGGCTAGAAGTGGAAATTAGATAGAGAGGAATGGCTGCCAGGGTAGGTGGGTGGCCATTTACCTATACCTACAAATATAAAGGGACAAAGAGCTGAAGTTTTAAATTCAGGATGCCAAAGACAGATTGCTGGTTCTGCTAGTTGACTGTGATATGACTTCAGGTAAGTGGTTCTTAGCTTCTCCAAATTTCTCTTCCCTTTTTTTATAATGTGGAGGTTATTTTATCTAAGTTATACAGTTGGTTGTAAAGATGAAATTAGAAAATCAATGTAAAGCGCTTGGTTTATCATACATTTCATGCTGATACATGCTGTTTAGTGTACTAGGAATGACTCTTAGTCCAAAAATTCAAGCATTACATACAGTGTCCTTATTTAGTTGAATTCAAGGTGCCCATCTTACCATGGAAGAGGGCAGAGGGAACTTGGAGCTAAATTACTGAGTTTTCTTCAGTTCAGAGTTGTGCAGTTGTCTTATAGCTATAGATCATTTTCCTGAACTAAGCCATGTCTATGCCCATAAAAGTGCTGCACAGCTCTGGGGTGGTGAACTCAAGAAATGAGTTCATGGCCAGCCAGCCAGCCAGCTCAGTGGATTAAAGCACCTGCTTAGGCAGATGCAGGGACTGGGGTTCGATCCCCACCATGCCATGCTAGCTCTGCCCCTGGGACACGCTGAGATGTTGATTGAGACTGGACCTAGTGGTGCGTGTCTGCAATCCCAACACTTGGGAGTCTGAAAACAGGAGGATCGCTACGAGTCTGATACGTGTAGAGAGACCCTGCACATCTTGTACTAAATATGTAAAAAAAGAATTTAGTTCAACATCTGATCCTGGTGGTACATTTCTATGATTCCAGCACTCTGTGAGGCTGAGACAGGCAGATTTCAAGGTTGAGCCATTCTGGGAAATTTAGCAACTTACATAGACTTGCCTTTAAAAAATAAAAGGGTAAAGAACTGGGAATATAACTCAGTGTGGAGGCCCTGGATCTATTCTCTGGTACCACATAATCACAATGAAACAAAAGAGGAAAAAATAATCTAGTCCAATGCCAACACTTCTGATACTCCCAACAAACATTTGAGTCATTAGACTGTGGCAATGTTGGAGTGCACCCACAAGGCCCTCCAAGGCCTTGCCACCTTTCTGAGATGTGGACAGTACAGCAGAGATCAGAGCTATAGACTTTTCCTCTTTCTCAAGGCCTCATAATAGAACATTCTGTTGTATCGTAGGATAATGGGCAGCTGGCCCCAGCAGAGCAAGCCTACCTATTAAGTTCACTAGGACATGCTAACTGAACATGAGAAGGACTATTTAACCAGTGCAACTGAGGAAAGGAAACACCTAATGAATCCATTAGGAATCATATTTTTTTTTTTTGTATTTTAGGGAAGGGCCTACAGGGCGTTCAGGGTCTCACTAGGACTCGTAGTGGTCCGCCAGTCTAGAGCCTCCCAAGACCTGGGATTACAGATGCACACCACACCCAATCTCAATTGCTGTCTCAGCATGCCCCAGGGGAACCACTGGCTCCTGCGCCTGCTTGCAGGCAGTGTAATCTGCTGAGTTATTTGGCCGGTTCCTCCATTAGGAATTAGAAATCTGTCATTTTCTTACACAATGCCTAGGTAACTATGTTTTTGAAAAAATATTTTTAAAAGAGAATATAAAATGATAACAAAAATGTTAGAAGTGATCCAAAATTTCACTAAAGAAAAGAAAATAATATGAATTCAATGATGCTTGTTGTATTGCATAGTGTCTTTGAATTAGTTGCTTGGATTATCGGATATATACATGCAAAACTGAGGGAAAAGGTATAAGAAATTGAAAGGAAGAGCAAAGAATTTTTAAGCATTAGTTGCTCCTTTCCATGGAGTAGCTAGTTTTTAATTGCTGTGCAACTTGATCTTATCTGAAAATAGTTTTTAATCTTTTCATTCAGAAAAATTTAGTACCTACACAACAGTTAGAAGAACAATACAGCAAATACCTGTGTACTATTCTCTTAGATTCACATGTGCTAACATTTTTCCAGGTTTGCTCTAACTTTTTTGCTTGCTGTTTCTCCTCCCCACTCTTTCTCTCTAGCATTTTTTTAACCATTTGAAGATAAGTTGCAGACATTATAATCACTTTCTCTCTCTCTGAATATTTTTCACTATGCATTTCTTATGAACAAGGATGTTTACTGCATTATGAAACCATATAAGTGTCAAGATAAAAAACTATCACACTGATAGATGCAATATTAGTCTGTAGAATCTGTATTCAAATTTTATCAGTTGTTCAAAAATGTCCTTTATATCATTTTTTTTTTCTTCTTCTAGGATCCAGTCCAAGATCACTATTGCATTTAGTTGTATTGATTTTTTGAAATTATTTTTTGGGGGGGTTGTCATTGTTTTTCAGGTGAGGTTTGTTATTTCTGGGGCCGAGAACTCAACCCAGGGCTTCCAGCTTGCTAGGCAAGCTTTCTACCCCTGAGCTATCTCCACATCCCTCAGTTAGTTGTAGTGAGATCAGTGTTTATGGATGCCGCAAGAGGAAGACTTGGTTAGAAGTTAGAAGAATTAAGTTTAAATGACATTTGAATCTCTCAGAGCTCCAGATCCCTCATTTTGGCAATGAAGAGGATGTGCAGCGTAAGTTGTCTTTTTCTTTGGGAATAGCAGAGCATATACATATGTTGTGGACTAGTTTTCTAGGGTTCAAATGCCTAAAGTTTCATTCCTGAAGGAATAGGAAGGCGTAAGGCAAAAGCAGACCATCTGTACCTGTATCTGTGTCTGCATCTGGGGCTGTGTCTGCATCTCTGTCTCTATCTCACTGCAACTCTATCTCCACTTCTATCTTTATTATCTCTATTATCTGTTTATCTATCAGTCTATCAATCTACCTCTTTTCTATCAGCTATATCATGTATTATCTATCTAGCTTTCTAGCTATCTATTTATACCTGATGGAGAGATCATCTGATAACTAATTCCCTCGCCAAAGTCACTTCTGCGTTTTAGGAGTTTTTGTGTTCCTCAGATGATAATTCTTTTTTCTGTCTAGTTGAAAAGGTCTGTTAAAGCACTAAGAATATATGATTTTATTTCTATAGTTTCCCCCCATATTGAAGTATACTTTTCACAAAGCAAAGTGAAAATCTTAATGAATGTTTATATCAGTCTACAGGGCTCGTTTATGCTCTTTCCCACTCACTCCCACCCTTACCCTAAGAGGAACTGTTATTTGGATACGGTGCCATACACTTGTTCATATATGCTTGAATTTCATATATGAGCTGTGGTCAAGATATACGGTGTCTAATTTTTTTTTTAAATTACAGTAAAGACATGTTGCCATTAATCTCCCTAAAATACTTCCCTTTACTTCAAGTACATGTATTGCATTTTTGTTAGGTTTTTTTTTTTTAATGTATTTAGTACAGGGCCTATACAGTCTTACTACACAGATCAGACTCATAGTGATCCTCCAATTTTCAGCTTCCTAAGCACTGGGATTACAGGCATGAACCACTTTGCCCTGTCTAGGGGGAGGCTTGGTGCACATGCGGATGAGGCTGGCCAGCTGGGCAGGTGGTGTGGTATTGAACCTCGGTCCCTGTACTGCCTTAGAAGGCACTTAGTCTGCTGAACTATCTTGCTGGCCCTATTTTTGCCTCTTTTGAAAAAAAATATGGCTGGCTCAGCCTACCTTGGGGGTAAGGTTGGCGTAGCATGTCGTGCCGGGGATCAAGCTGCAGTCCTTGTGGTTGCCTAAGCAGGTGCTTTAGACCACTAAGCCATCTCACCATCTCCTAGTTTTGCCTCTTTTTAAAGGAGTCCTTGAATTCTTCTTTTGTATCATTATAGAGACTGATCAAAATTATGGTAAATGTTCCACTAAGTGCCATCCTACAGAAACGCAGGCTGGTGAAAAGATTATGGTATATCCTCAGCCACCTTTCTCTCACTCTATCGTGCTCTCGCTCTTTCTTTCAGAACCAGGGATTGAACTCAGGCCCTTGCACTTACCACGCAAGTGCTTATTCTCCTGAGCTGTCTCTGCAGCCCATCATCCACCTTTTTGACAGAATCTGGCACCAGATATCATTTGGCTCTTCCTCCAGGTCAAAATGATCATGAAAGGGAAACATTTTGAATTGAATGGTGATACAGAGGCAGCCACAGCAGCACAACTAAAAGCACTCATGAAAGAATTGCCAGAAGTGTTTCAGAAAGTGGCAGGAATGATGCGATAAACTGCCAAGGACTAATCAGATCTCCAGATACTTGTGGGGTGAATAAAGAACAACAACAATAGGCTTCTGAGTTGGCTCAGTGGTTTAAGCGTCTGCACAGGCAATACCAGGCAGGTACAGAGGATGGTGGTTCGATTGCCATACCCACCCTTAAGGCAGCCTGAGCTAGCCAAAAATAAGTAGCTCAGCGGATTTAGCGCTTGTTTCGAGGAAGCACAGGGGCCAGGGTTCGGTTCTTGGCCCCTCTTGCCGCGCCAGCCCCACTCTAGAGTGCACTGAGCCAGTGATGGAGTCTGGGAGTGGTGGCATGCTTCTGTAATCCCAGCGCTTGGGGGGTACAAACAGGAGGATCACCATGAGTCAGTAGTGAGACCCTAAAAAAAAAAAAAAAAAAAAAAAAAAAAAAAAAAAAAAAAAAAAAAAAAAAAAAAAAAAAAAAAAAAAAGTAAATAAATAAAAATAAATAAATAGTCACTTCATTTTATAGGCTGGGGAGATAGCTCAGGGGCACAACTGCCGGCCTGGCAAGTGCAAGGTCCTAAGTTTGATCCCCAGTACCAGGAAAAAAAATGACAGTTCAAGGTACAAGGGGATTGGAAGAACCTGCCTCTGGTTACTGGTCAGGCACAACAATGTCTGTAGTTGACTAACTTTAGCTGGCAAAGGAAGAAAGCAGGGAGGGGTGCTATACTGTACAGCAGCTGCACTAGATGGAAACAATTTAATGGAGAATAAGTCCTCTCTCTGTCTCTGTCTCTCTCTCTCTCTCTCTCTCTCCATATATATATATATATATATATATATATATATATATATATATATTAAGAGAGTACAAATTATAATTAAAACAAAAAATTTACAAGTGATACAGAATTTCACTGAACAAAGTAATATGAATTTCATATTCTTTTTTTGTTTGTTTGTTTGTCTCTTTGAGACAAACTTTGAGACTATGCAGTTCAAGCTGGCCTTGAGCTCACTTCCGTAGCCCAGGCTGGTCTCGAACTCGCACCAATCCTCCTGCCTCAGCCTCCCGAGTGCTGGGATTACAGGCGTGCGCCACCACGCCCGGCTAGTAATATGAATTTCAAAGGATTTGTTGTAATGTATAGTGTTGTCTTCCAACTGGTTTTTATAAGCCTGTAAAATTGGAAAAAGAAGGAAAGAAAGAAAAGAAGTGTATAAGAAATTAAGAAGACAAAAAAGAAAAACAATTGAAAAAAGAAGACAAAACAAATTAAACATTACCTGCGCCTTTCCATAGACCAGCTTATACACTCAGCTGAATCTTTCCCCCCCACTCCCTCTCCAATCCTCTTCCTCAACTCAGTAACTCCATTTGAATGAGTTCATTCCCTTCTACTAGTGTCTCTTGTGCCCTTGAGATTCCATTTTTTCTTTTTCTCTTTCAGGTTCTCACACTAAGGAGACAATACAATGTTTTCACATGCGGGAGCTGATTTATTTCACTTAAGAGTATGTTCTCTGGTTGCATTCATTTACCGACAAAAGACTCAAATGTATCCTGTTTTGTAGCTGAATAATACTCCATTGTGTAAAAATACCACAGCTTCCTTATCCATTCTTCAGTTGATGGGCACACATTCTATAGCTTTGCCTCAGAAGACGTTACCTTGCATCTGGAAGGCTGCCTTGCAAGCTCTCTCTGAGCAGCAGGAAGTGTGCTGCCTTCTACATACTTTCTGTTCCTGAAGCAATGTCCTACAGGCCTGCAGTCACGTAGCCTGGTCCCCAGCTTAGTAAAATATTATTTCATATCCCTAACTGTCCAATAATAAATGTGTCTAAAGAAAGAGGAAATATTTTGAAGGAGATTAATAGCAATGTGTGTTTTATTATAGTGTCTTTAAAATATAAATATTCATTGTATATTTTGATCACTTCCAAAGTGAAATGATTCTTTTTCTCAGCACTGTTGGTCAGATTCATTCATATTATTATGCATAGGGCTGGTTCAGTTATTTTCTTGATTGCTATGTAGTATATCATTTTGTATACACCACAATATATGTCACATTTATTATTTTTTATTTTTTATTTTTTTGTGTTTTAGGGAAGGGTCTACAGGGTGTTCAGGGTCTCACTACTAGATTGTACTTGCACTGACCTGCCTGTTTACAGCCTCCCAAGAGCTGGAATTACAGGTGTGCTTCACCACGCCCAGTCTCAATTGCCCTGTCATCACACCCCAGGGGTGGGGCCAGCATGGCAGGCCTGGGGATTGAACCCCAGGCCCTTGCACCTGTTTGCAGGTGCTTTAATCTGCTGAGCTATTTGGTTGGCTCTTTTCTTTTGGTTTTGGCTTTTGGTACTGGGAATTTAGTCTAGGATGTTTACATTGAGCTATGTCCCCAGGGGCAGCAAGATAACTCATTGGTCTAAAGTGCCTAGTTAGGCAAGCTTAGGCAGGCACAGAAGACTGCAGTTTGATTCCCAGCACCACATGCTGCACAAGCTCTACCCTCAGGGCCAACTGAGCCACCTCCCCACAAAAAAGAGATATATACTCAGCCCTACTTATTAATTTTTACTGTGTGGCAGAGTCTCACTTAGTTACCCAGGCTGGGCTTGAATTTATTATCCCCGTACCTTAGTCTCCCAGATTGGGCTTATAGATGTATGTTACCATGTGGGAATCTCTTTCATTATTGACAGGCAGTTGTGCTGTTTTCAGTTTTGGGTTATTATGAATATTAAGGCCATTGGGGCTGAGGAGATAGCTCAGTAGAATAAGTGCTTGCCTGTCAGGTGCAAGGTCCTGGCTTCAGTAAGATAGCTCAGTGGTCTAAAGCTCCTGCTCAGACAAGCTTAGGCAGGCTCAGGAGAATGTGGTTAGATCCCCAGCACCGCATGCAGCACCAGCCCTGCCCTCAGGGCAGGCCGAGCTGGCCAAATAAATAAATAAATAAAGACATTAATACTTTTGTGCATGTCTTCTGGTAGCCATAAGAACTCGTCACCATTAATTATATATCAAGAGTGGCATTGCTCTGTCATGGGATGTGTATAAATACAGCTTTTCCGAGGTGTTTGTGATATAGGGGAAACAAGTTCTAAACTTACTATATGTCTGGTTTGAGTTTTGTTCTCTAAATTTGAAGCATGAATTTTAGGAACCATGTAAGTTAAGAATATATTTGGGGAGAGAAAACTTCTGTCTGAGAGAGAAACACAACGGGTCCTGAATGGGCTGCCAAGGATCTTACCTTTTTTATGTGATTTTTATAGAACAAGTTCACATTGTGAGGAGACTCCAAGGTGGGAAAAATTAAGAAATTGCAAGGTGGGCATGAGGTAGGACAAAAGTGTGGTCAACCAGTAAGATTACAAGTATTATTGCTCAGGTAAAATTCATTAAATCCAGTTCAAATGGAGAAGCAAGCCATGTAGCAAGTGGGCACGAATACAGAACAGGGGCTTCTTTTTGTAGGGGGTTCAGTTAATAACCCTTCCTGGCTTTCTCAAGGTAATTGATACCTATTTAGATGATCAATCCCTGATGTCTATCCTTGTGTATGTATAGAGATGCATTTGTTTTATCTTTTGCCTTGAGATCTGGTCCACAGCAGGACCTGTATCTCCCACAGTTGCAAGGCTTCTCCTCTTCTGCAGGGGCTCCTTTCGGGGCCTAGCGCTATCTGACTACCTGTAATATTTTACCTAAGTTCGTTGCCTGTGACAGTTGTATGTATGGTCCCACCAACAGTGTAAATCCTAATTTTCCACCTCTTTACCAGGACAATACTTGGTGTGTCAGCCTTCCCTTTATGTTTGAGCCATTCTAGGAGGTGTAGTAATGCTTTGCTAAGTTCTAGTGGTATTTTGGCTTAGATTTGAAGTACGTGGAGAATAGGTCACAGTGTCTTAAGGGTTAGCTGCTTCTGGAAGGAAGTGACTGGAAAAGTACAGACCAGGCTTTTCAGATACAGGGTGCAGAAACTCTAACACTGGCATCATCAGAGCATAACCATTTGTGTGTGTGTGTGTTTGTGTGTGTGTGTGGTGGCTATTTTTCCTATCTGTGACCACTTAACATCTTTTAAACACCCTTCCTTTATATGGGGAACTTTTCATGATTGTTGACCTTTTAGAAATTAAAATCATAATTTTTCTTTTCTTATAACCTTTGTAGCTACTCAGATGTATCTAGATAAAATGCAGAGTTGAGTCCACAATTCATGCGAGCAGGTATTATAGTGGGATCGTCAATTGATTTTCTCAACTTGACTAAGAAACACCAACTAAACTGGATCAGCATAGTGGTAGATGTGGCTGAAGGAATTTCCTGAAGACAGAAGACCCAGCCTCAGGTGGCTTGTCACCTGAAAGGAGTAAAACAGAAACAAGGAAGGCTCATTTCTGTTTCTTTGGAGGAGCTCCAGTTTCCCCCATGGACCTCCTCTCCTGGCTTCCAGCACAGACTCTTCAGCCTTCCAACACAGACCTTTGGCCATCTCATGTGCACTTGCACAGGACACTGCAAGGCTCCAGTCCAGGCCTTGGACTGGATTCTTCAGCTCTGCAATACACAGATAGGTCTTTGACATTCTTTCGTAACTGACTCTGGATGACGAATGTAAGTCAATCTTGTTTATTCTTACATATTGCCTTATATGTAAGCTTGACTCTCTGTCACCCTAAGAGGGGATGGGTGGACACGGGGCCTTGTGAGTAAGGAGACAAAAATTGGGGAAATTAAGATAAGTAGCGATAGGTTAAATGGGACACAAGATGGAGGAGAAGGCCACCAAAGACCAAGATCACTAACTTGACCATCTTGCTTCAGTTTGTGACAGATCAGAGAGAGAATATAAAATGTACATTACTACATATTAAGAATCAATATTAAAATTAATTCAGATTTTGAGAATAACATCGGTAAGATGGTAGAAAAGGAGTTTTCCCTTCTCATCTCCTTACAGAAACACTGATTTGACAGTCATCCATGGACAGATATACCTTGGTGGGAGATGAGGAGTCAAATAAAAACTCTCAGCACCCTACTGGAAGGAATAAATCAAAATAGACACATTGTAAAGGATAAGCAGAAAAGCTTAATTTTACCCACATGACATCACCCCTTCCTCAAAGTGGCACAGTTCAGTACCCAAGAGAGGCCTACCTAGCTCGTGGCTGTGTTTTTTTGCACAGGGGACAGTGCACAGCTTGCTCAGCTACATGAGATGTTGCCTAAGAGAACTATTTCTTTATTGCCCTGCCCAGTCACTGAAGGGATTGGTACAGTTGAATAATGCAGAGGCATTTAAGATCAGGAGAAAGCAAGGGCTGATAATAATTGGAGCACAGAATTCAACAAAGGGATACAGTATTTTCTGTTGACTATCTCACAAATTCTTCCAAGAGGCCCGCTTATGAACTGCATAGGAAATACCACTTGCTGACCTC